>JBAMDN010000103.1:0-98481 GCA_037074945.1 Tetracladium marchalianum
ATTAAGCGATGGAACAACAATCGAAGCTGTGGAAACCCGGCTGCTCCCTCGTCCTCGTCCTCGTCCTCCAACTCCCCTTTGAGCGGCATTTGATAAATGAAAGATGCATGCACGCATCATCAACGCTTCCCTTCACCAAATTCATCCTTAGATCCTCCTCCTTCCCCTTGATTTGCTCCTCTCCCGAGCACACGATGTTTCGTCCCTTCTGGCTAATCATCTACTCCTATCATTCTTCTTCGGGACGCCTCGCGCACCGAGACGAGGACGAGATAGGAAAACCGAGGTGAAATGACAGTTGAAACAGAGCCAGGCATGCGCAGCCATGGGAAGAATGGGGAGGAGCCGGCCGTGCTGCGGGTACCAACATGCAGGATGCATGGCAGACAGCCTCCGATCAATAGGTATGGCATGCAGGTAACACTTGGGGCGATTCGAGGTCACAGTAGGATCATAAATTGATTAGAAGTTCACGTATGCGTATGGCGCAATATATCTGGGGATTTGGCCCTGAATTCTCTGTCTATTCTCGCCATGGACAAGTGATAGATTTAGATATCTCCAAAAGGTTCATCACAGTTACGTCTGAACAGTCCATGAGCGAGCTGGTCCTGGAAGAGATTATACCAGGAAATCACATGACCATCATCACGGAATGAGGCCCGGTCAACCCCCTTGTGCATAATCTCACGAGAAGCGAGGGCCGGTATTCAGAGTCAAAGGACATGTATGCGTAAGAAATCCCTACTCATCTGTGAGTACTCTTGTCCAGTCAAACTTCCTCCACCGCTTTTTGAACCCATCCACGCGTTTATCGACTCGGGTCCATCGCCCTTGTCTTTTGATCACATCCGGCTCCACGTCAAGCATCCCCCCAATAATCTCCCTCGCGAACAAATCCCCTTTGGGCCATCGAGCAGCGTTCTCAACAATATGTCCAAGTCCTCCTTCCAGGTCAAACCAGACGTGAAAATATGGCATTTCCTTAGCGAGCGAGCGTCGAAACGCAAGCTTGCCAAGTCCCTGCTTTGCTCTGGCTGATGTGTCAATCAACTTCTTATGTTGAGACCACTCCTCGTCCGAAGATAAGATGGCTTCCTTGAAAAAAGCGGGAGCTGTTTCTCCGAGGCTGTAAGGGAGAGGTACAGCTTGCATAGCCGCATGCATTTTTCTGTGGGGGGCAGCCGCATTCTCATAGAACACAACGTCCCGGCCTTGATCGTGATACATCCGTGTCAGACACTTCATAAAATTCCTGATCTCTTCCCACTCATCATCGTCACATTCAAGAAGGTTATTTCGGTGCTGAATAGGAACAATGACCGCCCCGCCTTCGCTCAACTCAGGTTCTGTCGGCAAGGTCAAGTATACCCGGGTAGCCAGAGAAACCATGGGTGCGACTGGTGGTTGGTTTGTATCTTCCTTTGCACAAAGCATACAGGAGTCCAATATACGATTCATCCTTTGGTACTCGCCAATCGCCGCGTTCCTCAGGTTGGTTTCCGACTTCTGTACGCGTTTGGCCAGCTTGTTCGCGTTGTCATCCATGTAATCAAGATCTGTGTCGAATTTGGCATCCTTTGCAATTCGTTCGGCCGCTCTCATGCCGTCGCCTCCAGCCTGTCCTTTGGTTCTTCTCTCCTCTCGCACCATGTCTTCAATACTCATATCCTCATTCTCCTCAACGAGACCTCGTTCGCGACCTCTCTTATTATCAATAGACTTGACCTCACCTCTTGTCCCAGCTAGCATTCGGTTGTCCATCTTACCCAATAAGACCACACCCGCTCCCGTACCCGATCCGGAATTCTTCGTAAATGCTTCCATGGCAATGTTATATTCAGTCTCCAGCTTTGCCACATCCGGTGATTTTTTCAATTGTGCCTTCATAATTTTGGCTTTCATCCGATTGAGGGTTGTTTGGTCCACGGTGATGGCTGGCGTTGATGTTGACAGGTCTACAATCATCTGTTGAGGTAGCGCTTTGTAGTGCTCTTCCTTGGCCTCTCTTGATTTTAGATCACTTCTGGTGCTGGCCGCAAATTCTCTGTCGCGGTGAAGATCTCCAGTCGGCCTCTCTTTTCCCACGTATCCTTGCCCGTATAACTTTCTTCGGCCAATTTCGATTTCCTCTTCCCGCGCTGCGTCAAACTGCTCAAGATCCCCAAATCGCTCCACTGCCACCTCTTCAATAGACCGGCCGCTCGAGGTAGCTTGTGTATATACAGCCTGCAGCTTGGTCATACGCCATTGAGAACCAGAGTCTCCAAACGTGTAGGAAACACCTGTTTCCGCATCATCATCGTCATCCGACAATTCGTCTAGAGTTTTACCTCTAGCCAGGTCACCAAGACGGTGATTGAGTTCGTTCTTGTGGATTTTTAAATCGTAGTCCGGCTTTGGTGGAGTTACCTTCTTCTCTTTCTTTGCGCCTCGTTGCGTATAATCAATATCTATCCCAGAAGGCGCTGTCATCCAAGAATCGCGTGTTTGTACTGGAGGTAGCTCCCCGTCATCTGGGAGTTGTACATCCTCATGGTAATCCACTGTATCCTCCTGCTTGCGACGGGTTCTGTGTGCTTCGTTCTCATCCCCGTCGTCCCGAGAATATCTTGAATGTCTTGATCTTTTATGGCGGTGTTCGTCTTTGTCCTCGCTTTCGTGATGCTTGGAACGATGGTGCCTATGTTTATGCTTGCGCCGTTCTTCGTCCTTCTCCGTCCTGGATCTTTCTGTTCTCTCCCTGGCAATTTTCTCCGCTGCTAGAGATTTCTCAAATTCGTCAAGACCATCCATGGCGATGCAAAGAGTGCGAGGACACGTTAAAGTCGTTGAAGGCCGATACAAGATGTGGTGCGCAATTGCAGGTAGTCTCGTAGTATAGTCTCGTAGTGAAAGCTGGGTGACTGAAGCTTTGACGTTGCCCAGGCTTGACATGCCGACTTTCTTCTGCCCCGCCAAACTTTTCTACCATTACCAACCATCACAACGACAGTTCATACTACCTAGCATGTCGACCTCAGAAGCAGCGCCGAGCGCGCAACCTACAGCTATTGTCTGTGTGGGGATGGCCGGTACATCTTCATTCATATCTAATTGTGATCATCGCTAACGTGCCTGTCAGGTTCTGGGAAAACAACCTTCATGCAAAGAATCAATGCTCACCTCCACACCCAGAGGACCCCTCCATACGTGATTAACCTCGATCCCGCGGTGCGAAATGTCCCATTTGACAGCAACATTGACATCCGCGACTCTGTCAACTACAAAGAAGTCATGAAATCTTACAATCTTGGACCTAACGGAGGTATCCTTACATCTCTCAATCTCTTTGCAACAAAGATTGACCAAATCCTCGGTCTTCTTGAAAAGCGCACGACGCCAGATCCGGCAAACCCAGATGCTAAACCCATCAAGCACATATTAGTTGACACACCCGGGCAAATTGAGGTGTTTGTGTGGAGTGCTTCTGGTAGCATCTTGTTAGACTCTCTTGCCAGCACATTTCCAACCGTCATCGCATATGTTATAGATACTCCACGGACAGCCTCAACAAGTACTTTCATGAGCAATATGCTATATGCATGCAGTATCCTGTATAAGACGAAGTTGCCAATGATCTTGGTTTTCAACAAGACAGATGTAAAGGACGCCGGCTTTGCGAAGGAATGGATGACTGATTTCGAGGCATTCCAAGCTGCTCTTAGGGAGGAGGAAGAGACAGGCAGTTTCGGGGGTGTCGAGGGCGGTGCTAGCGGCATTGGTGGAGGAAGCGGTTATATGGGCTCTCTACTGAACAGTATGAGCCTGATGCTGGAGGAGTTCTACGCTCATCTGAGTGTCGTTGGTGTCAGCTCAATGACTGGGGATGGCATTGATAAGTTCTTTGAGGCCGTTGACGAGAAAGCAAAGGAGTTTGATCGAGATTACAAACCCGAGCTGGAAAGACGGAGGAAGCAGCGAGATGCTGAGAAGCTTGAGAACAGGGAAAAAGAACTGGGAAAACTTATGAAGGATATGGCTGTTTCTGGTGGTCCTGCGTCTAAGAAGCCAGTTCCAGACATGGATACCCTTAGTGATATGGAGGACGATGAAGACTCGGACGAGGACATGAGACAAGACAGAGAAGAGGGTCTCAGTTCTAGATATAAGGATGCCTTGGATGAGTCCACGGGAGCTTCATCAACAAAGGACGACGAGCATAGCTTTGCACGATACCTACGAGCAAGCCAGATGAACGGATAGTGGTTGGTGATAGATCGGTAATGAGCAACGATACGTAGGGCGTCGGATGGTATTATAGCATTTTTAAGAGGCGCACTGATACCAAATTGCATGATTTTAGAATCTAGTGCATTGCTTTGTCTGTGAATATGACTTCTGATTATAATGACCTCTTTGAAATCCCAAAACGCCCCAGCGATGCCTTTAATTATCCACTCGCATTCTCGGTATCATATTCTGATGTACCCTCTGAACACTAGTCATCAAAATCCGCACCTCAATAACTCCCTTTCCCATGGTTCCCGCAGCCCTCCAAAAGCTCATCGCGCCTCAAATTGCACCATTCTAACAAAGCAGTTAGATGACGGCGATATCTCTTGCTGGCTCCGTAACTCACCTTTTGGTCCGCTCTTTGT
The DNA here is from genome assembly GCA_037074945.1 of Tetracladium marchalianum. NCBI lineage: Eukaryota > Fungi > Ascomycota > Leotiomycetes > Helotiales > Tetracladium > Tetracladium marchalianum. The sequence goes on from JBAMDN010000103.1 coordinate 4,641, forward strand.
ACAGAACACGGTGTCCGCACTCCTTGCATCGGATGGGATCTCCTCTCTTCAGGGGAACCTTTGCGTTGCAATCGCCGCAGAGGTAGTTGATAGCAGGGCCCTCGATTGAGTTGGAAGCTTGGAAAGCATCACGACCTGGGATTGGCACGTTGGTTGGAACGGAGTATGCTTCGCGAGACATGGTTGCTTGTGTCCTTTCTTCCTTGTGTTGTGGGCAGGAGGTGGAGGGTGTTGGTGTCGGAAGGGTTGTCAGTCGAGGGAGAGATAATAATACTATCTTACGCTATTTTTCTGCCACCGCCTCCAGAGTGAATGAATACTACAGTACCTACCTCCCCCTCCATTCCCTTCGTTCTCGGGAGAAGGCGATCATGCGCATGAACCAGTCACGAAATGAAGTTATAGGGATAAGACGAGACGCTTTATATTGCTACCCTGTGGTTGAAATTAAAGGTAAGTGAGGCAGGGGCGGAGATGTGCAATAAGATAATGATAGCCTTCTAGTACAGAAATATCCTGTATCGTTATCATCACCACCATCATCGTCATCGTCGTCGTGTGGCCATGGCCTGATGTGATTCACCAAGCCAGCTCAAAATATGCGTATATGGTTCTCAACATAGCCTACACCCCCTTCAAAGAGCCTCGACTGGATTCTAACCACTCTATGATATTATTGCCGAGCGTGGCCACTTTGGACGCTGCATTCCTTCCCTTGCACCACCTACAGAATTGTCAAGTTTCCGCCGTGCGAGCACAAAGAATTCCTTGCTACCGCAATAGGTAATTTGAATCTCTAACAATGGTACGCTGGTTTGTTGTGCAGAGGCCTACCGCCACACTTCAATCAGTTCCCTGTTCTAATCTGCTTTCAGGGCTGCTGTAATTCCACCCCCTCCACTACATCCCCATATCCCTCCACGCAAGAAGGAAACTCCTCCTCGCGAGCCATAACCTCCTCCCAACCTCAATTACATCACCCTCCCCGCCTTTCCGCATCCTCTCACGGTCATAGCAACCGACCACATGGACGCTCCCATCAGCCACTGTCTGCTCACATCAACCGCCCCCTCAAGCCCCACGTCTGGGTAAGTAATCAACAACTCTGGACTCGCAGCGAACTAGACCGTGAGCGGGACGCTTTTTTTGATACAAGAGTCACCGGACGTCAGGAAATATGGCAAACTATCCGCGCAGCCTTGGAGGTACTGTGGGGAGGAGGTGATGCAATGGACACAGATCGTGGGTTTGGGACGGCGCAAACAATATTGACTGCTGCTGATATTACAATTCCTACGGGCGATCTTGCGGGGGGCGTGTACGACAACTTTGGCGGCTTCTATCCACTACCGGAATATGTGGTTTCCGATCCAGAGAACCTTGCCGTTGTTCCACCAAGAATCATCGGCGATGGGGATAAGAGCGAAGGGGAGCAGAGTGAGGATGAGATCAAGAGGAGAGATGAGAAGGGTAAGGGCGTAATGGTTGAGTTGAGAGCAAGGTTAAGTGATAATGGTGGTGCGGACTTGGTGGTTAAAATTGGGAAGGATGAAAATGTACGATTGGTCACACGAAGGATTTTTGATGCCTCTGGAGTGAGTATCACAATCGACATATGGGGAGTTGGTACTGACTGCCGTGCAGCACTCTCCACCAAAACATATCAAGCTCGCTTACAGAGGGAAGCTTCTTGCCCAACAGCGCACATTAGTCGACCAAGGTTGGCAAGAAGGTCATGTTGTTAACGCCATGGTATTCGACTAGGGCATTAAATCACTACCGAGGGTAATTTCTGGCAAGTGCGGTATTCCGTAGTTTAGGCGCATCCGTGCAGGACTGGAGTTCCTTGGGTGGAATTACCTCTGGCGTTTAATTGCTAGGTCAACTTCACAAACTTGGCAAGTATTCGGTCAGGCATTTCCTAGTGTAATTGGCATTGTGCTGGTGGTTCTGGTTTCCATTTTTTGAGTGTCTAATACCCCTTTGCGCTAGTTTTAGTTAATTGTGCTTTGTCAAGCTTACTATTACAACACTACGGAGTTCCCAACCAACCAAGGTTCAATAAGTGAGACAAGATTTCACGTTTCTCTCGTCCCAGAGCATGCCGAGAAGATGCATTTATAATTGCCGAGCAATTTCACTCTCCGAGTACTAAAACTAAATTTGGAAGTACACGGTCATTCGGCTTCAGCATCTGTTGAGAGCCCCAAATCAATGACATCAACTGTTTAGGTCGTGAGGTAGCCTGTCACGGAGGCTGCAAACGATTTTACTCAAGTGTGGTAGAATGTTCTTTAGCCATGACCTTATTTATGTGCAATTGAAGCAATTAAAGTAATCAAAGGTGCAGCTAATTGTTTCTGGTTGCACCTCAGATAAGTTGAAACACAAATGAGATTTGTTCAAAAGAATGATGTACACATGATTTGACAATTAGCCAGTCATCCCTAAGCAATTTCTCCGTTCTCGTTTGTGTTGTTCCTGTGCAACGCCCTGAAAGCAACGCACATCAAAGTTGCTGACTACCAATACACTACGATATCCTCCTGAAGTTGTCACACTGCTCCAAAAATCGATGAATGCCTTCCAATCCTTCAAATTCAGAAGAGTCTGGCTGTTGTGATGGCCTACTGAAGTAGGCTGACTCCCCCTCGCTAAATTTGGAAGACGTGTCATAACTCTCCTCCCACGGATTTTCGATCATATCATCAACCATATCGTCGTATAGATCCTCGTCATTTCTGTAAGACTTTAAGGATCCACCTGATGTCGACCAGGAAGGTTCGGATTGAGGCGCGAATGGAAACATCAAGGTCATGTGTGCTCCGGGATCTCCATGATAATCTAGGTCTTGAGATATGATGCCCCGTTGGATACCGATTTCGTCGCACAGCCGCTCTACCGTCTCTGCGTCGCATCCGGGAAAACGGACACGAAGGATCGACTTGGATTCAAGGGATATCGGAAGATCTCCCAAAGTAGAGAGACGCTTGAGATCATTCATCGTGATAGCAAGATCCTTTAAGGCGCGAGAGAAGTCAACAGCAAGGCAGTCAAGGAAGCCATCTGTGTTTAGATTTGGCGTTTCCTGTGCGATCTTGGTGTTGAATGGGAGCATGTCTGCGAGAGGAGTGACAGCTGTGATCGCTGGATTGACGTGGAAGTCGATGAAAGACCCTGATCTAGGGCAGCGACCAGATACGCACTGCATTTTTCGTGCAGCCTCCTGTTGCAGACTTGACACTGCTCGGAACTTCTTTTCGCCTTGAGGAGTCACACCATCAAAGCGAGCTTGTTGGCCTGAAATCCAGAAAGCCCGGACTGCTGCACTGACGTTCTGAGATTCTGTTAGCAAGAGCGCCAGGGAAAATGCCCAAGGAAACGAACATTGATAACTTGAGCTGGGGCAGTAGGAGTATGAGAGAAATATCTGGCTCCACCAGCACGCCCTCCTCCCAGACTGTAGCCTCCGGCAGTTCGAGGAAAGGCACCTCCGGTCAAATTTGGACGTAAAGTCGACGCAAAAGGTGCTCTTGTCGTAAGTCTAGAAACAGCTCTAGCAGTTGAAGAGGATGGAAATTTTGCACGGCTGTAATTACTGGCATGTTCCGTTGCCCTACTCATGAAATGTCGAACGGAAGCATTTATTGTGCTGTGTGTTGTATAACACCTTCCCTTGGCCTGTCGAATGCGGGCAACGGGATGGATGGCTTGCCGCGGCGCGGTACGAACAAGAATGGGTTTGAGTTCATGCTGTTGAAAGCGAGGGGCTTCTGCTATCCGAGCCTTTATAAAATTTGTCGTCTTCTTGAAGGCGTGCCTAGGAAACACATCATTAGCGAGGGGTTTCAGGCGTGCTGGGCAGGATTGTTTATATTCATTATATGCTTACTTGAACACCCTCAAAGCAATGGGGACTATGATGCCTCCAGAAGTTGCCATAATGGCGGGTCCCAGGTCGAACCTTTTGTTGCTATTTTTCGATACTTGAGGATTTTGTCAACATGAAGTAGAGTAGGCAGCCAGGTAGGTCAAGACGCCCTCTTTATTATCGTCGTTGACATGGGGTGGCGAATTCCCCTCAGCCCGTCGGGCTCTCAGTGGATGAGCATCAGCCACTCAGAACGGAGATCCGATCAGCCACATCGACAAGCCGACACTAGTCCGATCAGGACTAGCTGGGCGGGACAGATGGTCCATGCGCGCCAACTTCAAGAGTAAAAATCTTTTGCGGCTCCAGAGTGCTTCCTCTTCCTCTTCCTCTTCCATCATAATTCAACTTTCGACTTCCATCCTGCAAACTTCAATTGCCCTTGCCAACTTCTGTTATTGGTGGGGAATATTCTCTTCTACTGATCATGTCCTGGATGCCATGATGGCTTGTTTCGTACTTCCTGCTGCTTCGCAGTTCTTACTGTAAGCCTCGCCCTCGTCCTCCATCTCCTCCCCTCTGCTTCCCGGTCGACACGCTCAATGACGAGAGTAAACACAATATTGAACAATCCAACTCTTACATCGCAATGGGGATTTGTACCTTTCTGAGCCAGCGTCTCCAGTCCACCGGGCTGCCGTCAGTGTTTGCTAGAGAACATCTGCTAACGACCTCACAGAATCTAGAAACCTGCCCGTGTTTTCTTCTGTCCCAAATTACAATCAAAGGTTCGTAAGAGCATATTTCGTTTATGTTTCGTATGTTTGCCAGCCTAGAGGGAGTGATGATCAATCGACACAACAGGAATTCCTCGAACTGAAGATGCCATGTAGATTCCGTCTTTAATTAGTTTCAGCCTTGTCTGACCCTTTGTTTTTTCTGTTTATTTTTCCTGCCGAACATCTTTTTCTTGACTCGAGCTAACAATATCTTGTTGTCACAGGTATATACATCCTTCTCGCCTCATGCCCAACCACCCTAGCATTCCATGACGAACTTTGAACGAACGGGCGGACAGACTGCGCACTCCTACACCTTCTCTCATCAAAAGCAGGGCGTACAAACCTTGTGAGGGCGGGATGTTAGGAAATGCTTGTTGAGAACTCGTCAGCTGATCCAATGCGCACGCACTATTACATACACATAGACGGTCCAGCTAGATTCGACGCTAACCTGCAATGTTCTAGGTACACAAACATTCCTCTCTCTGCATTCCATTCGAACCACTGCTTCAAATGATGAAACTGTTATTCACACTATTTGAGCGGACTTCGGTCTGCGTTGAATGTATATTAAAAATTCTGATTTAATGAGGTATGCATTGGTCCTGATCTTACTCTACAGGAATTTCTTGCTGATCATTTGTAGCCTGACATTGCTTTGGTTCTTTGCATTACATCACTACCGAGATATTAAAGAGATCAGTGAACAATGGCTAACTTGTCCCCCACTGGCTTGTAGGTAAAACCAACTCTGTTGTGAAGCGTTAATGCAGTGCCATATCCTGTAAGCTACTGCCCTTTCTTTATCTCCTTTCTGACGTCAATCTTGATGAAACCCATATTTGCTGTTCTTCCTGAGGTTTTACTTTGAAGATAACCATATATCACCTTGGAGAACTGAGACGCATTTCATATTCAAAACTTCGCCGTTGATGAGTGAAGTTACCATGGCTAACTTTGAGTTGCAAAGTATTAGATCTATCTTGTATTACTGTAGGGTCTCGCTCACGAAGAAGAATGAAATTCAATCCAATCCTCCTTCTTGATTCTGGCGTGATGTTGTGTTTCATATGGGTCACTCCATAACACGGTAGACATTTGAACGATTGATGCATTGCTTCAATTCGTAAGCTGTAAGAGCAATGATAGATGATCTGCATTACTTTTTCATATCAATGAACCTCCCTTCAACCCTCAAATATTCCTTTTGGTTGTCTCCTACTGTCTGCTCTGCTTGTCTGCCGCACCTGTGAAGTGATGTTTCTGCTCGGGCAAGAATATGTTACGTTGTGTAGTCATCCTGGGCAAGAATATGTTACGTTATGTAGTCATCCTAGGCAAGGAAAATATCTTTCTTGTAGTACCTAGGTAGTCAGGCATGCGTGCCTTGAGCGTATCGGCGCAAATATGTTGTTCCCTATCCGTCTTTCCTCGAATTCCTATCCCGTTCTCAAGGCCTCTTCTCAAGGCCTCTTCTCAGAACTTGGTGGCCGTTCGTACACAACAGACTTCGTTCCCCGCTTCTGTCGTCGAGTAGACGTTCTCTTGTCACCTGAATCTTCGTCGGCAGCATCGTCTCTATCATTCCATTTCCCCTTCTGACCCACCTGTAGTCCGAACGTTCCAGCAGGAAGGACTACAAATCCAGAGTTGACTTGGCGGGAACCACGGTTCTGGGGTAATGCGCCCACAACGAATGGTGAGCGTGCGTCATGGTGGGGTCCAGCTTGTGAATGGTCTACCCAGCTGGATCTTCTAGTCTGTGCGGCACTAGAAGCACCAGAGAAGCTGGACTCTCCCGCTGGAGAAGCAAATGGATCGGATAGCTCAAATCTTGGTGTTTCGGTCGACACAGGGAAATAGGTAGAAGTGGGGATCGTGGACGTAGGTTTTGGTTTGGGCCTGCTTGACGAACGAACTCTCTTTCCTTTGTCAAAAAGGGTGTTACCAGAGTCCGAAGAGGTGGCAGAGTTTAGTTCGTTGTCAGCAGCTAATGCGGATTCAGATTCAGAGAGTCGTCGATGGAAGTCCCGTGGCTGGTGTGTTTTGGATGCAGGCATCGAGGTTTTGCTTTCCAGTCGGTTGAGCGTCTCCTGGTCGAAAGCCCCATAGCCATCATATCGAAGTCGTGATGTCTTCTGAGGCTGGTATGATTGGCGGTTGTTGGTGGTGTCGTCTGTCTGTTCAATGAAGATAGAAGTCGACTCTCCGTCCCTACAAAATGGTTGTAACTTTGTTGAAGCTCTGGACGCTAATTTGGTGTCTTTGACCACGGAATTCCTGTTGCTCGAAGCACCTCCAGATGTTGATTCCGATGGACTGGTGCTGCCCTTTCCAAAGCGAAGCTCGCTTGGCACGGGGGTACTTGTGTTTGATATCCATATCCCATCTACTTGTATGCCACTCTGTATTGCTCGAATGCCGAATGGAACGTCTGTCTTGGACGATTCGACAATATGTCCGCTCTGTCGTAATGCCTGGATTCGCGTTTGTTTCTCCTCGTCAATCACCTCCTGCTTCTTGAGAATATGGTTCGTCCAAAGAAGCTTGCCGTATGCTATGCAGAAGACCGCGGCGATGGCGGCCGCCAGGACCTGTTCATTTGTTAGCATTGGATTTCAATTTGAGCGGGATATCTGCTTACGAAGGTCATCTTTTGCCATAGCTGCCACCCATTGAAGAAGATTTTGGCCATCGTCGAAATTGAAAGATACAGATTTGGTGGTGTTGCGCAACTTGATTGTTGTTGAATCACGTCTTGCGGAGCTCAACAGGTGGAAGGCGTTTGATGTCGGGTGGTACCTGAGGTGGACAGGTTAAACGTAGCTTCTTCAAGTGCCACAAAACGTGTTTGCCCACCAGCAACAAAATAGCTGAGGCTTTTTGTGGGAATGGGAGAGAGTTTTTCTGCTTTATTAGTTAGGAGAGTGACAAGTAAGGTGGCCGACGACACTCAAGTAGGTTGCCCAAGAGGTGGGAAAGGCGCGACAAGGTGAGGTATGTACTTCCTACGCACGGTACACTACATATACTTTTGATGCAACGTGAAAAGAATGAGTTCAAAAGATGGTTCCCGGGCGACCTGCAGAAATTCTATGCCGTGGCTCAATGCCAATGGTCCCCAGAAAAGGGATGAGTATGCAGAAACGATGGATGCAATAGGTGATGATGAATGATGCAAGCAAGGGGGAGGGGGTCAAGAAGAATGCAAAACACTAGGCAAATAAACCCCACGCATGGATAGGGTATGAGAGACTCTTGTGGACTCTGTTTTTACTCGCAGCGATCCCTCCGCCGCCAAACAAAAACCTAGACACTTTTTCGTCGTTGCTTCGAGCTTGTTCTTCCGTGCCGCAGGGACACATCGAAACAACCATCTTCGCTAAGTCGATACAGTTCAAAGCTTGTCATGACCGTGCTGCCGTCCTATTCTACAGATCCCGTCCCTGTCTTCGATGGTCCCCGTTCCATGGTCATGGCCTGTGGCCAATTAGCAAATCTGCTATTGTAGGGGAGGAGGAGCTGACTGTTGGGAGGAAGACGAAGAATACTTCGAAGAAACATCCAAGACTAAGCGAGTCTTGAAAGTATACTCTTTGCTCCATCCCTTACACCTCAAACATTTTCAGCTACCAGTAACTCATCAGCTACCTCGTAACCACCGACAATGAGCCCTCATGTTATGGCCTGGTAATGTACTGTCTGCCTCCATTCATGGCATGATGCAGTCTCGAATGTTGAGACGTCCAGCTGGTGGAGCTCTACAGTATGGACTTGTGTAGCGAGAGGCCAATGCTTTCTTTTTTCTTTCCTTGGCCAGACTGTGGAAGAACTTGGGAATACTTCAAGGTAATCAGCTTTCCACTTCGCCAACGACACGATAGAGTTGCAATTTGATCACTCCTTCTTGAGTCTTTCCACAGTCCGTTAGAGCACTGCGAGGTACTAGAGTGCGGTATGTCTATGTAAACTTCTAGAAACCAAGGTTGGAACAGGGGCAGAAAGTTTCGGAGCTGGTCCTCGTCCTCGTCCCGTGTACAGCAGCGCAAGGAGACAACTGACGCCATTTGGAGATCTGCAATGATTAACGGGGATGATCAAATCTCAAATCTCAAATCTCAAATCTCAACTCTCCCAGAACTACCAGGACTACAGTACTCCGCACAAAGTACAGTAGCGAGAGTAGCTCGAAGCACTTCTATTTCGGAATACAGGTAATCTACTTGCAATTCGCTCTTCGGAGTAGGTTTGCCTCTCATCCTTCGATGGAATAAGATCAAGTACAGTCAATCTCTCCTCCGAGCTCCCCGTCTCCTGTACTTTGTGCCAAAGCATGATTCGGAGGTGCCATTGCAAGTAAAAAGCGAAAACAACATTAAATGTACTTATATTAATACTCGTATGATGGCATAGAATTCAATTGTTCCTTCTTTACACTCTAGAGCATAGCTCGAGATGTTCTCCATTTCTACTCCTCTGAGCCGATCAATCACGTGCTCCTCTTTGATAGCAATACCTACCTCCTCCTCTTTTACTGCTCGTAAGTATACGCAGGAAGAACTCTGCTCCTGTGTCTACCCTATTTTTGAACGCCGTCCTGTCACTGTTTCTCCCGAGCGGCCATAACAAGTTGAGGCCGGTAATATCGCCGAGGCCAAACCGCAGTACACCACTGAGCAGTAATACTTGACTGGCGATGTGTTGATCACTTCGGCGCCTCGCCTCCCCTTCGTCCATCCCTATCCATCTTATACTGTAAATAATCGTCCTGTCGGCTAAAAAGGATTGTGGCATCTAATTGGGTCCAATGGATCCGAGGATCTTCCATGGTCACGAGTGGTCAACCCTCTTTGGGTCGTCAAAATCAAGAATCAGCGAGGAAGTCGGGCGCATCGGCATCGGCGTCAGCGGGGACGGCGAGGTCAGGATACTCTGACTGCGAATCTGCCAACCGCTGCTGCTATCCTCATACAGTACGTCTCATACTTCTCAATTTTGACATCGTCGGCGCACAATTGTTCCACCTTGTCGCAATTTCTCATTCCCTAGACCTTGCTCCAATACACTCCTTACTTTACGACAATCCTGCTTGGAAAGTGTGCGACACCGCTACAGTACTCGTACTTCACGCTTTAATTCGTTAGCATCATTATTGCTGTGATACCCTCCGCTCCTAAACTCCACACGTCACACACAGCATCATGCCTATCCGCAATCCATTTGCCCGGCGCGCGGAGCCTTTACAGAACGAACATATACATGAAGAGAATGGCGCCCGCCTCCCTGCCTTCGAAAGGGTTGATACTGTAGGCTCAAAGTCCTCAATAAGCATCAGCAGCAAACAGAGCCATGATCCACCAGAGTATAAAATGAGTGGTATGTGTGCGGGCTTCCATGCCCTCTTTCCTCCAGCTCTCGTGCCCAGCCTTGTGATAGTTGGCTAATGAATGACAGTCGTGAATGATAGTGGCGTCTACCTTCCTGTGAGTATTGTCGTCTCTGGCTGAAGTGGCTATTCGTGTGTTAACAATCCACCAGCCGTCCCCGCCAGAGAAGAAAGGCATCTGGCCACGACGGTCAAATCCTTCCGGGGGCTCTACAAGTGCTCGCAACAGCGAAGATATTGAACATTTCTCAATATCCCGCGAATCCTTCGACTCGTACCGCAGATCATTCGTAAGATATCATGATGCAACTGCGTTGTACTGCGTCCCACGACTGATTTTGTCCAGGACATATCCGCTCGTTCCCCCATCGTGCAACCAGAGAACGGACGCCAGAGTCTCGACTCCGCGCGTATGCCACGCCTCCCCAGATCGGCAGTGAAAGAGCGATACTTTGAGCGACAACCGCCGACGGCAGAGGAAGGTTTTGAGGATGTCGGCTTGAACGATGAAGCGAAACAACCCAAAAAGAAGAGCTTCTTTTCCAAGTTTGGGGACAACTCTGAATCTCAATCGGCAAAGGTAGTAGGCGCAACAACCACATCTAGATTTCACATTGGTGGTAGGAAGAGAGGGCAGAGTGGCGTGGGGGAGGAACTGGGCACCATCCAGCGACCCGGAACCTCCGGCTCGTCTGATATCAAGGAGGTTAAGTAGAGCGTAGACCTTTCGTGTTATAGTATATGTATATATCGGGATTTGCATTCATTGGGGATAATGGCGCTTTTGGAGAGTCGGTAAATCACAACAATCGTTTTGGAAGCCATCGAGACAACTTGGACCATATAAGTAAGTATTTGGTTGATGGTTTCGAAGTTGTCTGCGATGGTAAACGCAAGCACTTGCTCATATATCACCATACACAATGCAATTTCTGCAGCACATATTAATCTGCATGTGCTGTCTCCGTCCACTTTCACACCCTCAAAAGAGCATTCTCTTCTCCACAAGGCTATCAAAGTGTCAACCTCGTTCCTCTGAGATGCATGCTCCATGCTGTCCCGTGTGAAGGGCGAGGGGTCTCTTCGGATAATTTGGCGGGGTCTTCCCGCGTCATCGCCGAGCCGAAAAAAGATTTCGATTAAAAAACACCCCAAACCTCTACCAAACGACCACCTCCAAAATACTTCGAGTTTTCAACCCACATTCAACCTGCAAAACTCGAACAAATGGCTAAAACCAAGCCAAAGAACAAGAAGGACAAGAAGCGCGACAAGTCCGTCCTCAATCGCGTTGTCGCTCCATCCTCCAAGCCTTCAACATCACAGGTCTCGTCAGAGTCTCTTCTCCTCCAAGCAGCTCTTGCCCTGCAACAAGGCGATGTCGCAGGCGCCGTGAAGCCCGCTAAGAAAGCACTGGGGCTTGTGGATCTGGACTCGGAAGAAGCTCTGCCAGCCCTCAATTTACTTGGAGATCTACATGTTGAGCTTGGAGAAATCGACACCGCAAGAGAGTATTTCCTGCAGGCGGCCACAATCGATGAAGATGGTGAGATCGGCGAAGACGTGGGAGGTGGTCCAGAAAAGTTCCTCTGGCTAGCTCAGTTGAGTGAGGAGGGTGGCCAGGATAGTGTGGATTGGTTCGAGAAGGGAGCAATGAGTTTACGCATTCAGATTCAGGCTCTTCTCGATCGTAAAAAATTAGACGCAGACGGGGAATCGCTTTTGGAAGAGAAGAAGAGGAAGCTAGCTGTTGCGCTGTGTGGTGTAGTGGAGGTATACATGACAGATTTGAGTTGGGAAGAGGATGCGGAGCAAAAATGCGAGGCGTTGGTCACAGAAGCTACCATGGTTGCGGAGGGTTATGCAGAGCCATGGCAGACTTTGGCAAATGTGAGAATCAGCCAACAACGGACCGAGGATGCAAAAGCTGCTTTAAAGAGAAGTTTAGATTTGTGGAGAGATTTGGAGCCAGGCAACGACAAGATCCCGGATTTTCCCACCAGAGTCAGCTTAGCAAGGTTGTTGATGGAGGCCGACATGGACGTAGAAGCTATTGAAGTCCTAGAACGCTTAGTTGGAGAGGAGGATACCAGTGTCGAAGTTTGGTATCTGGGAGGTTGGGGACTCTATATCATGGGAGCGAAGCAGAAAGCCGGAGAGATTAAAAGCGAGGATGGTGATAGCTGGAGGGTTTCCTGGATCTCGAGTCGTCAATGGCTTAATCAGAGTCTCCGATTATTCGAACTTCAGGACTATGAGGATGATAGACTTGGAGAGCATGCCCAGGAATTACTATCAGCCTTGAATAAAGAACTGGGCGAGCAGGTTACCGCAGAAGAGGAGGAGGGTGATGGCTGGGAAGATGATGATGGTAGTGGAGAGGATGATGAGATGGACGAATCATAAACACGTCGCTCTTACTTGAGGTGCAGATCTTATGGCATGAAAGACTCCGGGGAACACTGGCGTTTTGGAGTCCGGTTAAGGTAGGAACTTTTTTAGATCATCATTCTTCCATGGAGGGTTAAATTTGTGTCACAAGGACAACAATTCAACATAATGAAACAGATGAACATCATTACATAGCCGTAGCTGGAGTCTTTGATAATCCACTTCTTTCAGATCGTCGCTTCTGGCTGAAAGCTTGGGTGGCTCACCTTGATAGAGACCCAAAGATATCTCTTCTGTTTCTATGTATGGAAGTCAAATATAATTTTCAAGATCTTAAAACCGATCCACTCGCTATGCTATGGCCGCAGAATATTGTGTCCCAGAACAGGAGCCGAGGGTGGTTAGACAAAAAGACTAATGCTCTGAACTATTCACCGAGAAACCCCAACGCCTACAATGCAACTCCTCATAACATGCTGCAAGAACTCATTTATGCACTCAATTCAAGCTTCGACCTTGAGCTTTTCTAGTGTTTCAGATACTTCGTCGTCATCCTCCCCTTCGTCGGTCTTCCCAGCCAGACCTCTCTCCCACAGCTGTCTTCCGGTCAGAAGGACAGCAGTCTCTTTCCCTCTATTCTTCTTCTTCTCCGCTAATTCTTCCGCCTCCTCCTCTTTCATCCTCATTTCCTCCATTTCCTTTCTAAATGACTCTCGCCAAGTCTTGAATGTCTCTGGTGTGACCTGTGTTCCATGGAACTTCTTATTCTCTTCCGCCTCTAACATTGCCAATTTTTGTTCCTGTGCCTTTCTCTCTCCAGCTTGTCGTTCCGCTACGAGTTGCTCTGCATTGTCTTTCAATATTGAGATGATAGCGAATATCATGGCAATTCCCATGTTCTCATCTATCGTATCGGCAAGTCCATCAAGGAGAATTTTCTTGTCTGAAGCAAGACTAAAGAAAGGATGGTTTGGTGCATTGGGAGGACTCAGAAGGTCAAGGATGGGTGGCTCGTCGGGGTATTCGGGTGGATATTTGACCTGGAGAAGAAGGTTTGGGGGTTCTGAGTCGTCTCCATTGTCGTTGGTGATGTCGAGTAGCACCGAGATTCGAAATTCCGAATCTGAGATATCTGAAGGGTTGTAGATCAGCTTCGCTATTACGCCAGATGGGTATTGCAGTAGACAAGCAAACCTTGAATTTCCTCAGGAAAGATACTGTCGAGAACCTCTCGCTCTTCCTTCTGCTCTTCTAACCCCATGGTGCAGAAGTTCTCATGATTGTTGCGAAGATTGATACGCAGATACTCCTTGTTCAGCAGCGTATGAGGAATCGAGGATGTGGGGTTTTCATGCCAAGTCTGCCGAGATAGAGGGACCGGTCAATCGTTTTTCCGAGTCTCCGACCAAAATAATTTTGTCTCGGTGCAGAAAGGTCTTGCAGTCGTCCCAAGCCAAACTACAAATCTCATTTGGACATCTACCACGGCACAAATCCATATTTTGGTATACAATGCCTACCGCTACAGTGCCCAAATCTGCATTGGCAGGCACAAAGAGGAAATCACTTCCTGTGCATGTCAAGGCAAACAAGAAGCCCAAGACGGAATTGAAGTCTGCGAAGAGTAGTAAATCGACGAAATCAGTCGCAAAGAATGATGATCCAGACAACTTCAGCGACTCAGATGATGCCGAATCGGATGGAGGCGCCAAATTAGACGATGACGAAGAGGATTACGAGCAGGAGGAGAGCGAGTTCAGAGCTGACGAAGGAGTGCATCCAGAGAGACTCAAGGCAGTCGTCGGAAACAGTTCGTCTCTCCACAGCTTTTTTCTTGCCACTGAACTAACAGTTTTCTAGGTCAATCCTCAAAAGAAGCCCATGCTAAGCAAAAGCAACTTGCAAACGAAAGAAAAGCCGGAAAGCCTCTGGCAGACGAACTCGCTCGAACCAAGAAGATCTGGGAGCGATTACGCCGAAAGTCTCATGTCCCACTAGAAGAGAGGAAGGAATTGGTTGCCGAACTGTTCAAAGTTATCACTGGCCGTATTAAGGACTTTGTGTTGAAACATGACAGCGTAAGAGTCGTTCAGACTGCTATCAAATACGCAAACAAGGAGCAGAAGAGAACAATCGCTACAGAGCTTGCTGGATCATATCGACAACTGGCGGAGAGCAGGTACGCTAAGTTTTTGATTGGAAAACTCCTCGTTCAGGGAGATGATGAGATCAGAGATATCATTGTCCCAGAGTTCTTTGGTCACGTTCGCAGACTCATCAAACACCCTGAGGCTTCCTGGATTTTGGACGATGTCTATCGTGGTGTAGCTACCAAACAGCAAAAAGCTACAATTCTCAGAGAATGGTACGGGGCTGAGTTTGCTTTGTTCAAAAAGGATAGCTCAGAGAAAGTCACTGGTGAACTCTCGGAGATCCTGGCCGAGGACTCTGGCAAGCGGGCTCCTATTATGCGTGCCTTGCAAGAGCTCATCAACCAGCTTATTCAGAAGAAGATGACTGGTTTCACATTGCTCCACGACGCTATGCTACAGTATCTTCTCAACGCCAAGCCTGGGACTGAGGAAATCACTGATTATATCGAGTTGATTAAAGGCGACGAGGAAGGTGACCTGCTGAAGAACCTGGCATTTACCAGATCTGGTTCCCGCTTGGTGTCCCTCATCCTGGCCTATGGAACAGCGAAAGATCGAAAGGCCATTCTGAAGACATACAAGGATACCATACAATTGATGGCAGCGGATCCCAATGGTCACATCGTTATTCTTGCGGCATACGAAGTTATTGATGATACTGTGTTGACCGCCAAATCAATCTTCCCGGAGCTCCTTAGTAAAGATGCAGACAAGCAGGTCGAGAACATCGTCTTCTCAGCGAACGATCTGAACGCACGAACTCCACTTCTTTATCTCTTCCAAGGTCCGTCCAAGGCCCTATTTCCTCCTAGTCATTCCACAGATCTCGAAATCTTGTCGGAAATTGACACCATCCGGAGGACAACAAGTAAGAAAGAGCCAGACATCCGACGAGCCGAACTCGCAAAAGCACTTTCACCGTATCTACTGAATGCTATTGCATCTGCTGCATCTGATCTGATCTCAACGCCACATGGTTCTCGATTCGTCACTGAAGTCATTTTCGGTGCCGAAGGTGATAAATCACCTGCTTTGGCTGCCATTGCCGATGCTACAAGTGGTGACCCTTTGGAGGTTCTCCCACCAGTCGAAGAGGGGGGCGAGAGTATTGGTCACATCGGAACCACGCCGTTTGGAGGCAAGATGCTCAAATCACTCATCTCCGGTGGTCGTTTTGATAGTGTCACAAAATCTATTATGCCTGTCGTCCCAGCCCTGAACTTCGCCGATATTTTGTACCCCAATATCAAGGACTACGTTGTTGAATGGGCTACCGGCGAGAGTTCGTTTGTCATCTTGGCGCTCCTGGAGTCCCAAGATTTCTCGAGTAAGGCAGAGTTAAAGAAGATATTGAAGGAAAAGAGGAAAGAATTAGTAAAAGCTTCTAAGGAAGAGACGGTCGATCAAAAGGCTAAGAGGGAGGCTATTGAGCTGGAGGAAAATGACACAAAAAAGAGTTCTAAAAAGACTAAGATTGTAAGGGAGGTGTCAGTGGGAAATAGAGGATCGAAGTTGATCTTGGAGAAGCTGTAGACAGATATGTAATGCGCAAATGAATATTCCGATACCCATTTTTTGTTAATTGAGCAATTGTGGTTCTAACAAGGAACGTGACAGACATTTGAATACCAAGTACAGCGAAGCCTAACACTCATTAGCACAGATCATGGGTCTAGAACTATGGCTTCGCTTTCGTGCGCGTGAAAGGGCATTTTAATGTAAGAGCATTGCTGTCGGGAGAAAATCGCAATGGACAAGTGTACCTGCGAGCTAATCTTTCCTTGTTATTGTAGATGTTGTACAGTACATTTGCTACATATCATGTTACCTCATTCTTCCTACTTTCCAGATCCCAACTCTTCCTTCAAACAAACAAAAGAACATCAGATTGATTAAACCGAGCAGGGAAAGCCTTGCACTGAGGTCGCAATCTCGGCTGGTAAGATATCTTCACCATTGGTGAGATGCGAGAGATGTCTATGAGCCATCGGCGCACAAGAGTGCTTGCCCGAGCTTTGAGTCCGAGTTAGCAAGTCTTTAAGCGATGCCATAGATATGTCAACTTACGATGGGGAGCACACAGCACATATCAATCTTTCCGATACTGGCACAAACATCTTCAAAGTCTGGGAGACTGGTTGGGATGGTTGGTGCTGGGGAAAATCATGTTAGACTAAAAGTGCTCAGCAGTCAGGAAGAAGTGTACTTACGTTGTTCACAGTTAAGGTCTGCGACTCCCAGGACGTTAACGTCACAGCACAGGGGGCTTCCGAGGGATGAAGAGCAGAGTCCTGCTTGACGCTTGTCGACGAGGGTGGCAGGCATGGCGAAGGCTGTTGCAACAAAAGCAGAAACGATGGTGAAGGAAGTTCTCATTTTGGCGGTTTGTAATGACGTGGTTGATTGTGTGGATAGAGGATTGGATTTGAATGTTGATTTGAAGTGTGTATTGGGATTGTGAAGTAGTAGATGATGTAGTGTTGATGGGGAAATGAAATAGAACACCTGGAGAAAAAGGCTCTCCTTCTTATAGATTTTCAAGCATACATTCCCGAAAGTCTTCGTCATATTCTCGCTATGACTTGTCTTGGATATTCCCACTTCCCTCTCATTTTCTTCAATGTTCCACGATTCCACGATGATTTCAGCTCTTTCCAAAAGATCATCCATCACTTTCCACGAATGATATAGCAAGATACAGTTCGGTTTCCCTCCCAAGACGGGAGAAGGCTCATACATCGTCATCTTTCTGGTTTTAACATCTATAGGATAGCGCTTTTAAGGTGCTAACGGATTGCTACCCTTCAAATTAAAGCTTTGACAGGAAAACCCACAACGTCGACAAGGCCGTTGCCGATCGCCTGCTCGTGTATTCTCTCGTACCGCAATTGAACAAGGAGGATTGATAAATCTTACACCATCGGGTTCCTGGACTGGAAAATCAATTCCAGATAGAGTTGTGATATTTTGAGATTCAGCTATGCTTGGATATGGGACCAGGAAATGTTTTGCGATCGTCATAATATCTCGCTTGATAATGGCATGCATTGCAAGCGCTTGCCGATGGTAGAAAGCTTGGGTCATGTTTACGTTTAGGAACTGTTTGGGATTGGTTCAATACTCAAAATTACCCTTTTGAGGTCTTTAGCCAGAGGAGTGGTGTTTCTGAAGTACTATGTGTCCGTTGCACCCACTACAAACACACTTCAAAGCAAGACACATGATCAAGAGTAGCAAGCCAGAAGTATGTAAACACGAACGAGGCCCGTTCAATCCACTCTTTATTTCAACGAAGCAGAACTCGAAAAGAAAGCAACGAAGCCTTTCAGCACAACATGGATTCCATGCAGGTCCAGAGACGACGATCTCCTTTCTTTGAGCTCAACCAACAAAGCCACTCGCGAAGCGATTCCACTTACCCACCTCCTAAATCAGCACGCTCCCTTGTTCTTGAAATATCATGAATGTATGATGATCATGCCCTCTAAAGGGAATGGAAGAATAAAGAAAGAAGTAAAAATGAAGCGGCAGCATGACTGAGCCCGTCTCGTCCTCCTGGTCCACTCGCTATACCTTGTGGCGAAAATGGTAACTGCCGTTGAGATGCCATTGAGACTGGGGTAAGCCACCCGCGTATCCTTCCACAAAAACGGGTTCCTCTTTGGGTAAAAATGCCATTTTGCAGCCATGTTGTTGCCGTTAGAAGCTCGGCGAGGGCAGTGACCGGTTGTTCGCCTCCTCTTGACAGGGTACACGACCAACCGAGCAACATGCCGCCGAACAAGGTAGAAGGAAACTACAGACAAACTACTCTGCATCAGCTGCCTAAGGATTCATGATCACACGAATAGGGTTACTACTCTCCGAAGATGACCTGTAGGATTCTACATAGCTCGTAGGGGTAACGCAGGGCATGGGAATGATATTTCCCACGGCAAGTGGGCGTTTTGAGACCGAAGTGGTTAATGGCGTTGATTTGGAAGCTCGAGGGTTGCATATCATCATCAAAGTATGTCAACCAGATACAAAGAGCTCTCCTTAGACAAAATACTTAGTGAGCTCGAATTGCTGGTTGGGTTATGCACCGCGGTAGATACTGTAATAGGACATCCAAGTGCTTCTTCATCTGATCAAGCCGCTGAGTTCTGGATTCAATCGAAGGCTTATGTTCGTCATGGAGAATATCAAGAAATGAGCACTGCAATTAGAAATAGGGCTGGTGCCTCCGTGAGCACCCTATACAGGCGTTGAGAGGGAGCGGTTAAGGATATGAAGGGTTTTTGCTTGACCATATTCCATTTTTTTTCCTTTCCTGGTGCGACCAGCCCAGCAAGTCCTTTCAATGCAAGAGAAGGAAACAGAACATACGGAACAAACTTGTTGCCGCAACAATTCCAAAGGAATGTGAAATTCAGGACTTCAGGACTCTCTCTAGATATCTTGTGCTTGTGAAAGTAGATAACTCTGTATGAGTACCTCGAACATTCCTACACATTAAGGGTCAAGTCACATTGGGTAGGTAAACAAACAACGCACGATGTGGTCGCTGACCAAACCGTCACAGCGATTGTGTCAATCTCTACTCGCACAACAGGATCTCCACCACCGCAACTGAATCACATATACAAACCTGTACAAGTCACGGAATAACACAGATGATCACCCTGACCACCCTGACCACCCCGAACACCCTGATCTTGCGTATATATCCCCAATTGGAGTTGCCTTGTGTGTGGCTATTATCACGTGTTGATCACGTGGGATGAAATGGATGACGCTCCATGCTCTCGACTTGGCGCTTGCTCTCCAAGGTCGTGATTTCCAGGTTTACTGCCGCCAAGTCAGGGTCAAGACTTCGTTGGCGTTAAGATGCTGAATTTGATGGCCCATGGCTGATTTCAAACGGAGTGATCCCGTAAGAAAACAATGCTTCGTCGATGCAAAACTCGAGTCGGTGCAGGTACAAAGACTCTTCTTTCCCTTCCAGAATTCCTCTCGTTCGTCCCGTCCCGTCCTTCTAAAGCTCTCGCTTTTGAAAATATCAACTCTAGAAATTATACATTAATTTGATCTCCTACTGAGGCTTAGCTACGGCGGTCAAGATGCCGAGCAGTATATTGACAAGCTTCCTTGGAGCGCTGCAAGCGTCTCTTGCGGTGCTTCTCACTATTGGTGCTGGCGTGATCGCCTCCAGATACAATCTTTTGAAGGAGTCATCTGCAAGAGATATCTCAAAATTGTGTGTCAGACTATGCCTGCCTGCTTTGTTAATTGTCAATGTCGGATCGGAGTTGGACATAAAGACAGCCTCCAGATACTTGCCAGTCCTAGGTAATTCACTTCAGTTGTTATGCGTGGGTGAAGCTAATCAGCTGATGGCAGTTTATGCATTGGCTTACACTCTTTTGTCCATGGGTTTGGGGGTCGCCCTGAAACGGGTATTCAAGTGGCCAGCCTGGACAGTCCCGGCAATTTGTTTCAACAATACGACTGCTCTGCCCCTCCTGCTGGTTCAGGCTCTTGACACAGCTGGCATTCTCAAGGATCTTCTCAAAGGACCGGACGACACCTCGACTGAAGCTGTTGCACGCGCCAAGTCCTACTTTCTTGTCGCCTCAGTTGTTGGAAATTCGTTAACTTTTGCACTTGGTCCACGCCTCCTAGATGACGAAGAGACTCCCGACTCATTTGAGCAAGACAAGGCCGATAAATTACAAGTAGAGAGACACAACCAGGAGAGCGATGAAGAGCATGCAAATCCAACCAACTCCTCTGGACGAACAGCCGAGGAACAGGAAGAACACGCGAACGAACAAACATCTCTCCTTCCACATCACATCGTCCATCATCGAGTATTGGACGAATGGGACGAGCAAAGATCTGATTTATGGGCTAAATTGCCGCCATACGTTCAAAAGCCGCTTGCTTTCATCGCCTCGTTCTTCAATGCACCACTTGTCGGAGCGCTTGTCGGATTGTTCATCGGACTCACGCCCCCGCTTCACAAGGCTTTCTTCTCCCAACCGGAAAAGGGCGGCATCTTCAAGAGCTGGTTAACTACATCTCTCAAGAATGTGGGCGAACTCTTTGCTGCTCTCCAGCTCATCGTATTGGGATCAAAATTGAGCATTAGCTTGCTCAAGATGAAGAAAGGCGAGGATAACGGGAAACTGAAGCTTTCTCCAGTCCTCACCATCTTCCTAATTCGATTCATTCTTTGGCCTGCCATCAGTATAGGGTTGATATTCGTTGTAGCTTCGAAGACCAACTTACTAGACGATGATCCAATTCTCTGGTTCGTGATGATGCTTCTTCCGACCGGCCCATCTGCCACGAAATTGACTGCTTTGGCCGATGTAAGTATCTATCTTTGCATGCTCGGGCGGTGCTAACATAGGCATAGGTTTCTGGAGCCGAAGAGGATGAGAAGATGTCAATTGCCAAATTCGTCTCTCTGTCATATGTCATCTCGCCCGTGATTTGTTTTGCGGTGGTTGGAAGTCTGAAGGCTACACTTGCAATCAGTCGCTAGCAATATTGCCAAGGAAACTAAAAGTTAGTTTACATTGTAAAAGTATAGAGTAGCATGTACTGTAGTGAATAAAATTTTGGGGTCACCAAACCACGCCGATGTGATGCTCGCTTAATTTGACGATCCCCAGAAATGTCGTCCAAATAAACGGCCAAACTCTATCGGGGCTTTTCTTGGAGGTGTCAGATCGAAGTGAGCGCCCCTCGCTAGGCCAAGAGGTACAACCCGCTCCGCTGTATAGGAATCATGACAGCTTGATGCTGATTTGGTACCAAGCGCGTTTGGGTGCACCAAGACCCATGATGTAATGGACTTTGAGATTGGTCTTTCATTCATAACAAGCACATCACCTCGCAAGAGGTCGAGTTGATGATTACGGTGCATCTGAATGTGCAAATATCATCACTACGACAAAGATACCATCGGCTCCCACACTTATCATCTCAACATGAACTTCCTCCGCTCCGCCCCCATTCGTTCGAGTATCAGCCGTCAACACGTCCCCATTACTGCTCGTCAATCCATCTCCATTCGACCGTTTTCCATCACCTCAAGTACGCGAGCAACGCAAGGATATGGTGATGGAAAGGGAGACCCTCGGGGGGAGAATCCTCAGGAGCAACCTGCATCAAACAGCACGAAGGAGAATGCGGAACACCCAGGTCCAGCTGCACCCAGCGAAGGTCAAGCAACAGGAGGGGGGCCCACGAAAGCTGGGGGAAAGCAAAGTAGTCAAAAGTCGCCAGAAGATGCGTCCGCGCAATCTGGAGGGGCACGATCAAAGGAGGCAAAGGAGACCGGGTCTAGTCCTACGGGAGGAGAGGTAGGAGGTAAGAACTCCAGTGCCGCTGCTGTTGATTCTGCAAGCGAGAAGAGTAAGGATGGGAATGAACCCAAGATTCAAAGTCGAAGTCAACCTGGGGGTGGAAATGATGAAGCGCGGGCGGCAGAGGTAGAGCAGCATAACAAGGAGTTTGAGGAGAGGTATGATCGGGCGAGCGAATCGCAGCCAGATAAGGTTGACAAGAAGTTTTGGAAAGGTTCGTTTGGTGATTTTTCATCCCCCGCTCCCCCCCCCTACTAATATATATATATATTGGATGCGTTGTCTATCAGAATATCGAGGGTACATCTGCTAATTTTCAAATTGAGTACAGGTCAAGGAGGGCACCAGAAGACATAAAATACGGTAGGATCTGGTGAAGTGGAAGTTTTTGACAGGGATGGATTTCCTGTGTGAGATGCTCTGAGAGGAAGATTCTGTAACTCCGTAGATGGCACGGAAAAGCGATGAAATTGATGATTCGCAGTTCTTAAGTTCGTTACAATGTAAAGAACCTAGGTACATACATAGAAGGCAAATACAAGTAGATTTATACGTTCGCTTCTATCTATGGTAGAGGTCGAGGAGGAGTGCATGGAGTTGTGCAAACGCCATCCCGTAATTCATGCCTTGCCTTGCCACGTTCCACAGCTCTCAACGCCACATCACATGGAGCTCTCCCCGCATTCCTTGAAGCTACGTGCTTGGCGTGTGGCTCGTGAGTGCTTGGCAACGCAGCCATGACGATGCTTGGTTTGAGGTTGGAGGTCATCGCGATGGGATGAAAATCTGCGGTCCCTTTCGCTTTCCCTTCCGCTTTCCCTTTCCCCATGCCCATGCCCACGGAACGTTTACTCCTCCAATATCGATGCATAGGTAGGTACGTACTTTACTTGCAGTCCCGGACTGTACTTGTTCTACGTAGAGTTGGCCAAGTGGCGTAGAGTATCCTGCAAACAAAAAACGCGTGAACAGCCAATCAGTAGGACGGGAGGGTGTAGTTAACTCACAAACGTCATCTGGAGGAGCAATGGCAAGGTGAGAGCGAGTTGCCTGCTGCCCATGGAACAGAAAGTGAGAAGATCAAAGAAAATAGACGAAAGCTCGTGATTCTTCTCATTACATCATCGCCTTCATCCCTCCACCTTCATCTTGCTTCTCCATCGCCTTCATCTGTTCCCTTTCCTTCTTCCTCCCTTCTTCCTTCTCCCACACAAACACCCAGTCAACACCACCTCTTTACGCCATAGAGCAAACAGCAGAACATCAACGAAAATGAAGTTCTTCGCCCAACTCCTCGTCTTGGGCCTTGCCGCAGACGCAACCGCCAGTAGTTGGTTCACTAAGTCGGGTATGTTTGCGGGACAAATTTCTTTTTCGCCATCTCTGATGAGCATGGAAGCAGCTTCCAAACCCTCCCTTCAATCTGTCCCTCGAGCTGTCCTTAGATCTCAAGCTAACTCCTGCCCTCCAGCCTACAACAAGTGGCACGAGACCGAACTCGAGCGCTGGCTCTCCGACAACAACGTACCATATCCAACCCCCGCCGATCGGAAGGATCTCGAGAACCTTGTCAAGTCCAACTGGCAATCCAAGATCGCAACCCCATACAATGATTGGGACAGCAAGCAACTCACCTCCTACCTGAAGCAGAAGGGTGTCGAAACCAAGGATGTCGCCGCCGACAACACCGATGGTTTATTGGCTCAGGTCAAGAACTACTGGTATGAGACTGAAGATGTTGCAGAGAACGCTTGGTTGAATGTTAAGGATTGGATCTTTGACAGGTATGTTCTCCTCTATTTCCCACTGCTAGACCGGCCGCTAATTGACATACAGCTGGAGTGGTGCGTTTCTCTGAAGTGGCTATCATCTGGCTCCTACTAATCACCATTTAGATTCCCAATTGAAGGCATTCTGCGATTATCATCATATCCGTAAGTGTTCACTCAGCACCGCCCTTCACCCACTGAGAGTTCAGAAGAACCCACGACAACTAGCTGCTTTGCTTTCACTTCCCCACAGCGCTTCCTTAAAAGAATGTGCGTGCTAATCTTGACTTCCACATTCCAGCTGTCCCTCAACCACACAAGCGCGATTCTGTTCTCCAGAAGATTCGTGCAAGCTACGATACTGTCTCCCAAAAGGCTGGCGAGGCTGCTGCATACCCCGGTGACTGGCTCTACTCTACATGGTCTGAATCAGATCTCAAGGAGTGGCTTGATGAGCGAGGATATCCTGCACCTCAGCCAACTACCAGAGACAAGCTCATTGCCAGTGTTCGTCGGAACTCTCGCGTTGCTGGCTTGAAGATGAGCGATTTGGCGGCTTCTGCTTCCAAGTCTGCTGCTGATGCCACTCAAACATTGAGCGACAAGCTTCTGGAATCTTGGTCTGACTCTCAGATTAAGGAATGGGCCGACAAGAATGGTATTAAGGTTCCTCAAGTAAGTTCAAGACCCTGGAGCATGTCTAAGAAAGCTCGACCTTTCGCTTGCTTGATTCACCTATGGCTAACTTTTGTCGATAGGGATCTAAACGCAACGAGCTCTTGGCAATCGCACGTAAACACCGGTGAGTTTCCTTTACGATGGTTCTTCCGAGACCTTCATAAATATTTAATCAAGAAGGAGATAATGTCTTGTCAAAGTTTACTGATTTTTCTGTGTTGAAGTGCACAACTTACTGGAGATAATGTTTCGTACTCTGCCAAATCTGCTGCTTCACAGGCATCTGCTTCTGGAGCTTCAGCCTATGGCGCAGCAGTAAGTCTTTCTGTCCCTCCCGTCTCGCTTCTCTTGGTCTTTAAGTGCCGTTCCATTGTCGCTAAGTTGACCACGTTTCAAAACTAACTCGTTTCAAAGACCACTGCTGCTGGAAACGCATTCGCTCAATCCACCGATGCCGCGTCGGCAAAGGCCGCAGAGGCTTTCGATGCAGCTGTTGGAACCTGGTCGGAGTCCAAACTTCGAGTATGATTCCAAGCCGATCAAAGTGTGCCAATGCTAACATTAAATCAAGGCCTATCTTGACTCTCGGGGCATTCCATCACCAAAGAATGGCAAGAAGGATGAGCTTCTCGCCGCTGTTCGCCTCCACAAGCACAAGGCAGCCACTGGCTATTCTGCTTGGACTTTCGACACCTGGACCGTCGATAACTTGAAGAAGTACCTCGCTTCCAGTGGAAACAAGGCTGCTCAAAAGGCAGGCAACCAAGCCGATGCCACTCGGGAACAGCTTGTAAGTGCTGCACAGGACGCTTACGGCTCCGCATCCGCCTCTGGTGGAGTTGCCTATGCATCCGTCACGTCATACCTAGCCAAGCAAACCGATTCTGCGAAAGATTCTATTTTTGATACCTGGTCGGAGTCCGAGCTTAAGAATTACCTCGATTCGTATGGATTCAATGTCCCTCAAGGCTCGACAGTCAACCAATTGCGCGCGTATGCCCGCAACCAGCGCAACTGGTTCCAATACGGCTCAACCACTCCTCAAGGTACTCTCTGGGCCAAGCTCTCCAATGGAGCTCAATGGGTTCTCGATCAGCTCAGTCTCGGTGCTGCTGCTGGTCAGAAGAAGGCCCAAGAAGCTGGAGATGCAACCAAAGAAGGTGCTACATGGGCTAAGCACAGAGCTGACGAAAAGGTCCAACAAGCTGGTGATAAGATCAAGGAGGAATTGTGAGAAGATTCGCCTTGGATGAACGAAACACGATGTGACAAAGGAGGAGAGTGTGTATTACGATAAACTTTCATGAGCGTTACTTTCCTTCGCAATGGGCGCAGGTGCTGGATCCTTTTGACTATTATTATGCGAGCGAAAATGGACGGGATCATGGTATAATGAATAAATAAAGTTATATTGCATATTGAAAATTTCGATATACTGTGGGGCCTTGGCATTAACCATTGTCTAATCTGAGGATTGGTCATTTTGCTCATCCGGGGTGCTGTTTGGCCTGTTACTCTGTGCATCGTTTAGAGTCTTGATCCTCATCACAAGCGGATTAGATTTTGGGTTCATCCCTTCGAGTGATCTTGCACCTATCTAGTTCTCGCAAGTAACGTTGCAAGTATTTTATTCCTGAAACCTAAACTCATGATGTAAATAAAGTATTAGTTCGGTTTCCGGTTTCACTCGGTCTGTAATGATCACAAGTCGCAAGAAATGCTGTTGCTCTCCACCTTTCTCGGGATTCTAAATTACAATCTCAGTTTTCAGATGGAAAGGCATCAAAAGTCAACCACAGTCTCTGATTGCTGGTCATCCGACTTGACCAGGGTGGAAGAAGGCGTCAAGAACTAAGCTAAGTGTGTTAAGCGATCACTACAGAGTGGTAATATTTCCTTCCAAAATTTAAGTCCCAGCTGGTTCTAAAACGTTGTCACCTTCGAAGTTGCTCGAAATTCCTCCGCTATGCACCCAGTGCTTTCAACACCAAAGTGTGAGCTTCCCATTTTGCCTTCTCCTGCACAAATCCTTCCACGGTGGATATATTCCAAGCATGATCACACTTTTCCATCCGTCCCAGCACCACCTCTTTCCCATTCGCAGCTCCAATTTTCCTTGCAAGCTCTTCCGCATCAGTAACCAGAGTATCCTGCGCACAAGTAATGAACAACAACTTGTCCGGGAATCTTCAGCCTCCGCAAACGACGGCGAAATCCGAGGGTCGCGGGGGTCCACACCAGTTGGAATGTAGCACTGATTGAAGATACGTGCTACTCAGGAGGAATCGACTTCCCGGCGGCGCTAAGTGGGAACTTCAATGCTGGATCCATAGCTAGATCTGTGAGAGGGTAAAAGGCGATGATTGAGCTGAAGGTCATCTTGGAAAATGTATCGGACGAAGCAATTGCCAAAGCAAGATTTGCGCCTGCACTGAAACCAGAGAGAGCGAGACGGGAGACATCGAATTCGTAAGATTCGTTACTCTCTATCACCCATTTGATGGAATCTTGGACATCGTCGAAAGCTGCTAAAAATGAACTCTCGAGCGCCAAGCAGTAAGAGATATCGAGAACGATATAACTTGTTTGTTCGCTAATGTATCGGCCAAATGCGTCGTCGCTGCCGTGCATGGGGAGCATGAAACCACTGCCGTGGAAGTTAAGTAACACAGGTTAGGCTCCCACAGATAGATTCTTTAGTCTATAGACATGTGCGGTTATTGCCCTTGAGTTGGTGCGGCAGCTGGTCACCTGATGGTCATAAAGTACGGTAATACATTACATTGGGTGCTTCCCTATCTTGATATCGACACATTAAAACCTTGTCCAATTGGTATAATGGTGGTTAATTTAGCTGTGTGATTCTGTCTAGTATCTACTATACTGGGGTATTCAATGTAACACAAAACCGCTGCTTACACAACCCGGCCTGTCGTTCCCTCCTCATCTGAGCTCTTTCCTGCAATGGTAGCTTGCTCAAGGGGGGCGCGAACAACCTCCGTATCACTCTCACTCTCGAATTCCTTCTCGGTGGGGTGTTCTGGAACCATGAAAACCACCAGCGAGGTAGTTGGAATACAGATAGCAAACATGACGAAAGCAGTGACCAGGTTTGCCATGGGACTGACTCCGTGAGCTGCTCCAAGACCGAATGCAATTGCCGAGCCAACACTTTCAAAGGACCGTACGATTCCAACCGTCAGGGTTAAAGTCTCAATATCATTATTGAAAGTACCGATGATCCAATAGACGAACATATAGTGTGATTCGTTCATAAACCTATCAGCTTTTGGTTAGAATCCTGTTCATCCCACTTCGGGGTTCTGAAAATCATGATCACATACCTAAACAAAACATTGACAGCGAATGCTCTTCCGAAACCGGGACTTGCCCAGTCGATGGTGATCTTCGGGACGGCGCTTTCGTACAGCTTCTGATTCGCGACCTGCCACGAAAAGAGACCCAACATGATAACCACGAAACTGAACCATGCGATCTTGGCAACTAGAGGTCGACTGAAGACCTTGAGATCGAGGAACCAACCCCAGAAAATGTTGGCAAAAGTGGCCGCGATTCCAGAGGTAAGTGCTCCCAGTGCTCTTGAACGAACCGAAAAGTACTTGGTGAGGTAAATGTTTTGGTAAGTTCCCTAAATTCGGGTAATTAGCCTCGGAGATAATTCAAATGCAAAATCACATAGGCGAGGAGGCAGGTGGAGGATGGTGTTTCACATGCATTCCAGTTAAATCCGATGAGGATTGGGAGTAACAAAAACACTCTCTTGGTCTTCAGAAGGGCAATGAGCTTCTTGAACTCCCTGAAGACTTGCTTGTTCTTCGTTGGATCACCGATTTGGGTTCCATCAGAGCGAATGACTTTCTGCGGCGGGGAAAGAAGGAGCGAGAGCGGAAGACCAGCGCATTGGATACCGATCAAGATGAGGTATGTCGAATATCCAACCTTGCCTCGCTTATCCTTTCTGTGATTCAGAGAAAGTTGGATGGAGGAGCCGATCAATTGGCCGAGTTCACGAAGTCCAAGCCAGATACCAGCTATTAAATGTCAGTTCAATACGAATATAGTAAGATTTCATATTTGGGTCATGCATACTGAACTTTCCACGATCTTTCACTTGTGGGTATCCCAATGCGATTGCACCTTCGGAAGCCCAGAGAGCCGACGCTGCAATACCACAGGTAACACCACCGAAAAGAACGAACCACTCAGTGCCATACCTATTGTTGACATAAAGCGAAGCGGAATATGGCGCATATCCAAGAGTTCCGAGGATTACTATGTTCTTCAGGCCAAATTTATTCGCCATAATACTGAAGAATGGACATCCGAAAACCATGATACTGTAAATGTCAACATCAATACTACACTCTTTAATTTTCATGTTGCTGGTCAGAGCCACATACCCAAAAGTCAAGGAATTTGCTCCGTTGACCAAATAAGGCTCTTGCTGGCCACCAGCTCCGGTGTTATTCAAGGCATTCCAGATTCCGGGTTGTGTAAACGAGATCAAGCCAACGATGATAACGTTAAATAATGGCGACCGAAACCACCTCGTGAATCTTGAAACGGGCTTTGGTGATGAAATCTCACTGCCAGACTCCTCCCCACAGGCATCAGCGGCCAACTTGTGATCAGGGTCAACACTCATTGTCGCGGCAGGTTTGGCGTCAGTATGGTCGGCTGCAGAGTCCAGACAGGTGCAGTGAGCTCAACAGAACCTCTCAAGATATACATTATCTCGTAGCGCACCACCCAGATCATAAGTACTCGCAAAGTGGAAAATTTCTTCGATGACTTTTCGCATCTAGAAGCCTGTGCACTCAGCATGTCGTTCTTTCAGAGAAAATGATACCATCGTTCGTGGTCCACTTCTTGTCGGTAGATGCTACTCTACCAAGCCACGGCCAGTTTTAATGTGGTTTGGCCGGCGCTTGCCCGTCGATTGAGCTGCTGGAATTGCTTTATCGAGTTACCGTTGCCAAGTTTTTTTCATGCAGAGCAAAACCGATGAGTGGGGACCGGTATGGGTCGGGTCCCGGGGAGCTTTGTGGCCACCCTGCAAGCTTCTTTACGCGAAGTCAACAGAGAAACGACGACGACGGAAGAGAGAGAGATACGGTCGTCCTTTGCATGACTCGAGTGCGATGAAACCATGACAGGTCTCTGGAATTCCAGTTGACCTATCTGTTGGCTTTATAACTGGATAGGACATCGAAATTCCGAATTACGTGACGCTTGAGTGGAAGCACGACATTAGGAAGTTGAACAGAAGTGGGACAGAAAACACTTTGTTCCAAACAATCCATCATGTTTCCTATGATGAAATCGAATACAGATATGAAGTGCTGTGTTTGGTTGAGATAGAAAAGTTTCCTAGAATCATTTACATTTCAATTTCCTACGCACGGCAGAATTTGCCAATTCTAACGAAAGGGACTTCCCATTTAATTTTCAGAGATAAACACTTCTCGATAGATCCATATCAGATCACCAGCCCTACTTGCAGCCAGACCGAGTCGCCCCTTCTTGCCCAAGGCTTTCCCAACAACAATTAGCATGACAACTGCAGTTCCAAATTCGGTGTTTGAAGCGAAAGCTTCGGACAACGTCTCCTCGCCACTAACATTCCTGTCAACAAAATATACACCTTCCGTCAACTTAAGTTCACCCTACCCACCAAACACCACATTCCCACTGGCACTGACTCCGAATAATCCACAACGTTCAATTTCCGAACTCGTGTCGGCGGTCAAATACTTGACCGAAACCGAAACTGTTCGCTCTCTTCTGACCCAACACAGTGCTATCTATTTCAAAGATCTTGGTCTGCAAAACGCGGATGAGTTTTCACGATTTGCCAGAGCATTTGGCTGGACCCCGCACGAAGATATTGGAAATCCAGTGCGCAGGACGGAGTACGCCTTCAACGTAGCAACTGCAAATGAAGGTCCAAACACACAGCCCGTGTACCCTCATAATGAGTTTGGCCTCAGCCCCCATTATCCAGCCTATGTATTATTTTTCTGTCACTCGGCGCCGGAAACAGGTAAGTGATCGCATTTCTGTCATAGCTATTGACAACTAAATTTGCAAGGCGGCGAAACACCAATCAACAGTTCAATTACTTTGTACAAAGCCTTGAAAGAGCTTGTGCCAGAGTTTATTGAAGAGATTGAAAAAAGAGTACGTCTATCTTGAAAGCAGTAGTTGCGATGAAGTGAAAGGCTAAAATTGAGTAGGGTGTTGAATACCAATTATTTGTAGGTCATCAGCGGTGAACCCCCTTCTTGATTTCTGGCCATGATCCACATTCTGGGAGCAATTACCGCAGATTTATCTGAGCGAGCGAAAGCTGACCTCCGTCGTCCGTGAAGTACCCCAACACACCCCGAGAGGACACCACATCTGGTGGAACTTCGGTGTTACAATCATACGGAAAGCATGTTATTACAACAGATAGCACTCATGAGGCACGAATAAAAGTTGAGACCGAGATCAGGAGATTGCCGACAGCTCGCTGGAACTGGGAAAATCAATCTAAGGATAACGAACTTGGAGATTTGAGGGTTTTCCAGACTCTTCCTGGTAAGGAATGCTGTAAACCATTAACCAACCCGTTGAATCCCAGAGCCGGAGCTTGAAAGCGCCGGTTTTCTCTCCAAAAGTCTGCCAAAGACCAAAAAAATATGATCTGATGCCGAATTTGGAGACCGCGACTAACGATGCGTAGCAACAAGGCTGCACGAGCAGACTGGCCAGCAGGCATTCTTCAACAACGTCGTTTCCAGATTTTTGAATGCTGTTGATGCTGGGTCCTTGGAAGCTCCCTATCTGAACAAGAAAGGGAACCTACAACCACCCGCGTTTGTGGGTTGCAACCGTATCATTACCACCGAATCTAAAGTACTGATTGACGTAATGTAGTATGGCGATGGTTCGGAAATCCCGAAACATTATTTGGAGCTCGCGGTAAAAATCATCAAGTAGGTGGGATGAGGACCTTTAGAAACAATGTGCTTAATCAAGATAGGGAGACGAGAAGTTTAGTGACCTGGAAGCAGGGTGATGTTCTCCTTATTGATGTGCGTCGCTCCATGCTCCTGCCACAAACCGACTGACAGATTATTGCAGAATCACGCCGCTCAGCATGCCCGAGAGCCATGGACGGGGTATGTATTCGCCCAGAAACCCCCCGATAAAGAAAAATAAACCTACTGACAGATCGGAAAGCCCAAGAAAGCTACTTGCCAGTCTGTGGGATGAGCCAAAAGTGTAGAATTTCAGGAACATGAAGGGCTCTCCTCGCTTGAGTAGTAAATTTACACTTGTATTCGACTGAATCAAAATGTATTTGGATAGGTGTAATCTGAAGCTAAAGATGAGTAGCTGTAGGCTACTGCCTAAGCTCAAGCATAGGCATATCGAATCTCATTCTAAAGGACTTTATACCATCAGCTCCTTGCTTACCTAATTTACTGGATTAAAGGTATTCCATTCTATTCGCTTGGCAACTAATCAGAAGCAAGAACATCGACCAATCAGAACCGCGCACCGGAACGGAAAAACAGAAGATTATGATGTTACAGTACTGTATTTAGCTTTAGATTTAGATTAGATTTAGATGCTTGTTGGGTTTACCTTCACTATCGAGAGTGACGTTCGGTTGCTCGCGCAGAAGTGGTGGATGCTCTACATCCCGCCTCGGGGGAGTAGCTAAGCTAGTGCTTGATAGTTCGTAGTGAAGGCCAGCCAAATATGATTCTCCGTTGTCTTCTCTAATGTCTCCTTGCCCTTGTGAAGAAGTGATTGCGCAGGGTGAATGTATGTAAGGGATCATTCTAGCCAAGACGCGACGATTTCCATCATGACGCCAAGCCTCCCGAGTTGGAGCTACCACCTAGGCCCCAGCCCAGGTACCTGAGCTCCAAATACCTGCAAGACTTCAACCCCAACCTCAACCCCACACTGCACATCACCACCATGGACCAGAGAATTGTTCCCAACCCAGCCGCGGGCCCAATCGTAGCCTTCCCCTCAGACCCTTCAGATTTTGACGCTGATGATCGGATATCCTTCTCGAAACTCGATGACAAATTTATCCTCGTCACCGAAGATGGCACGGAATTTGAGTTCGACGATGCTCTAAAGAGATGGGTTTCCACAGTCGACGAAGCTTTACTTGAAGAACAGCAGAAGGCGTATAGGGTTTCGGGCGTGGATGAGAATGAACCTGTCAACGCGATCAAGAAGAAGAGAAAGAAGGAATATGTAAACGGTGAGGATGTACGTATCTGCGCGACTCTTTCTGGCAAATGAAGCAGAGCTAATGAAATTCCATACAGGAAGGCGGAAGAGCTGCCAAAGCCCCTAAGAAGACAAAGGCGCCCCTCCCACCCCGCGCAAATACAGCTGTCTATGTTACTGGGCTCCCACTTGATACCACTATAAACGAGGTTCACGAAGTCTTTTCGCGCAAATGCGGCGTCATAGCTGAAGAAATCGACAGTGGGCAGCCGCGAATAAAGTTATACACCAATGAAGACGGAAAATTCAAAGGCGACGCTTTGATTGTGTTCTTCAAAGCGCCGTCTGTGGATATTGCAATCGCACTGTTGGATGATACAGAGCTGAGATTTGGAGACAGCGGAAAGATGAGAGTGCAGGCTGCAGAGAAGAGTTACAAAAAGGTTCAGCATACGGAAGGCGAGGAAAAGGAGAGACCGAAGACTAGCATCAAGGACAAGCAGAAGATTATCAAGAAGACGCAAAAGCTGGATGCGAAGTTGGCAGATTGGAGTGACGACGAACAAGCAACTTTTGTCGAAAATACTTCAAAATGGGATAAAGTGGTCATTCTGAAGCATATGTTCACATTAGAAGAATTGGCAGAGGATTCTGCGGCGATCTTGGAGATTAAGGAGGATATCAGGGAGGAGTGTGGCAAGCTGGGAGAGGTCACGAACGTCGTGTTGTATGATATGGAAGCGGAGGGTGTTGCGACCGTGCGATTCTCTACAGTCGATGCGGCACAGCAATGTGTAGATTTGATGGATGGGAGGAATTTCGGAGGACAGAAGGTTGAGGCTTACATATCGAACGGCAAGGAGCAGTTTAAGAAGTCGAAGTATAAAGCAGATGATGCACCAGAGAAGGACGTAGAAGAGGCTTCATGATACCCAACAAATACAGAACTTTATTCAGCCTCCCTGCCGGACTTTCACTCGCTGCTAGGCACTTCACAGATGCCAAGGATGTCCAAAATCGAGCGAGCAGAGGGTGTTGATTCACAAGATTCAAACAAAGACGGGAACTTTTCTGCTCTGAATGTATTATTGATTGTGACACTCTCCTTACAGAATCTTCTTGTTGTTTTGATAATCGTTTCAATCAAAAAATTGAACCGTGAGCTTCATTGAACCTGTCGTTTACAGTTCAAATGCTTAATCTACAGTTATCTAACGACTCAATCTCAAAGCCCAATCCCAAAAACCATTCGCTCCAAACGCCAAACAACCAACGTAGCCGTTAATAACAAAATCAAACCAGATGACCGTGAATCATGACGCAGGATCACTCTCCGGAATTTCCTCCACGTCGGCAACACTCTCAATCGGTAACTCCACACTCTTCACGGGATGAATCAACATAGGAGGAAGACACATTCTTCCCTCTCCACCTCTCATACCATTAACGCCCTTTCCATCTCTTCCTTCATCGACCACTAACTCAAACTCCTCCCCGCCCTCATTGTTGACTTTGAATCCCAACCATCTCTTCCATAGGTTGGGTGCGAAACCAGCGTTATAATACCAAGTCATACCCAGCAAGTTGTGTTCCCGCTCCCCAAAGACACTTGTTCTTGAAGCTCCGGTTGCTCCATTCCTGCCTGCATTCATGACGCTTGCAAGATATGCCGTTGGCCATTCTCTATCCACAAACATTGGGTGAGGCACGTAGACAGCTTTGTAGCCATGGTGTAACGCGGCGGTTGGTGCCCACATCTCCGAGAAAGCATGGTG
The DNA here is from genome assembly GCA_037074945.1 of Tetracladium marchalianum. NCBI lineage: Eukaryota > Fungi > Ascomycota > Leotiomycetes > Helotiales > Tetracladium > Tetracladium marchalianum. The sequence goes on from JBAMDN010000103.1 coordinate 39,066, forward strand.
CTTCTTGAAAGCTGTCTCGCGATGCATGGTAGCCAAGAGTCGTCTTGACATTCTTGAGGATGTGACAATAGCTGCTCGGCGAGGGGGAAGTCCTTCCGTCTTGTTGTAACCGGTGATATCGTCCTTCAAAAACCAGGTCGTTCCTTCGGGGTCAAACAGAGGGTTGAACGTGATCAGATCCGCTTCTTCTCCGACACCCCATGCATACTTGTCTTTCTCATAGCCGGTTGGTGGCTTGGGATCATTGCTCGTTTCGAACCAATCCTCGGGATCCTTTGGTCTTTCAGGGCCCCAGATTGGCTTATCGACCTTTGGCTTTTGTTCCTTCTTGGGCCCTAGTCCAGACCACATCTTGTCAGGGCTATCAGTACCCATCTCAGTCTGAACACGAACCATCTGCTTGAAGTCTTCCCAAGAGCCGTGTACAGAAGGGACATAGAATCGACTACTTCTCTCCCAGAGGCCCTTCCTGGCTTGTTTTCTTGACCAGGATGAGATTTGGTTGAAGAGGTTATAGTAATGGCCAGTATATCGAATGTCAATCTCCCAGTGCCAGAAGAATTCATACTCCTGATGTTTGTGAGCGAAGTATTGCATTGCCATTTGAAGACCACGGTAAGAGCCATGAACTGGAAGATCTGGTCCACGGGCGTAGACATCAAAAACACCTTGGTAAAGCATGAGCATTTGCGTCTCACTCCAGAGAGTTGTGATATCACGGAATTCTTCCGGTACTGATTTGGCAAGATGACTGTTGTAGGTTGCATCATCGGCCCAAATGGGGTGTTTGCCTTCGTCTTTGACTTGCACAAGCAGATGGATCTCGTACTCTCCTCCTGATCCTAGTGAAAGCTCCGAGATCATGGCTCTAAGTTGGAGGATATCTTCTGCCCTGTAGTTGAAATCATCCCAGGAGCGAATGACGACTGCAGTACGGGGCATGCGCTTGGACGGCGCGTTAAGAGCAATGGTCGTATTCAGCGTGGCTTTGGATGCAGGTGCCAGTTTCTTGCCTTTGGACGACATTGTGGTGAGATTGAATCGGGCTGAGTTTGCTTCGAGACACCTTTGCTGGGCTTCTCCCCATTTCACTCCTCGATAATCCACTTGACCCTTCTTCCACACGACCTCTGAACCCTCCATATCTCCTTGATGACCAGTGCCTAATCCTCCGTATTTCTCCGCATACCCGAGTCCGTAAGGCCCAAGTCTTCCATATCTTTCAAAGCAAACGTCTTCTGGCAATCCTAAGAGCTCATATGAGCCCATAACATTGTCTGGGAATCCACTCGGTCTACCATGATAGTAGTGTAGGTTTGGGATGGAGACCTTGCCGTGTGGGTCGAGGAAACACTCTTGTGCAGGAGCGTACTCGCTGAGATATGCTTTCGAAGTTTGGTTTGTGTATGGATTATATGCTTGACTCGATGGCACATCTCGAATTGGTATGGTGGGCATGGTTTCATTGGAGAGGGGCATCTCATCCTCTGGCAATGGGTATTCGGGTCTGTTGTCTGCGAGGGGCACGAGGGTTTTGATCCCTCCGTAGTACCTGGTCAAAAACTCAAAGTTTTCCCAAGGTGCTGGTCGTGGTGGTGGCCTATTTCCATGATCTCCAGATTCCACTTGTCGCGAAGAAATAAAGCTCATTCGTACCAGCCCCAGAATGATAATAACCACCGTTGAAATCAGACCTAAGCAAAGGTAACGCACGATTCGATTCGGTATTTTGTAAATTGACGATCGAGGCTTTTGATAATTCTTGGATGATTTTCTTCCCAACATTGGCTGACGGGACGAGTATGATGCAGAAGTCTCTCGCGAGGAGACATGAGAGGATTCGTCGGAATCATAGTCGGATTCGGAGTCTGTTTCATCAGTATACTGATACTTCTCCAGGTCACGGTCGTTTCTCCGTTGTTGCTGGCGTCGTGTGTATTGTGCTCGCGTAGCCCTTTTCGTAACGCGTAAAGGCGAATTATAGTCTGCCATGATGAAATAATACCTTGTCGAGAATGTCCAATGCTGGACAGGAAGAGGCAAATCGAGGTCCTCGACTGACGCGGTGCTTTGTGATCGATGTATGCCCAGTTATGTGCTGTTTAATGGCAGAAGCAGGCTGTAACTGTTTTTTTGTCCGATGTCAGACGGAATTTTGATAATATGGAACGACTCATGGGAGATGGTGGACATTGTGTAGGTCATCCTGTCACCAGGTTTTGTTGTTGTTCTTGTCGGTTGTTGCCAGGCAACGCTATCGCTCGGTCCCCAGCAAATGGCTAAGCGATTGCTGGGGACCTTGCTCTCCTTTTCTTGCCTTTGACCTGCAGTACCCCATCAGCTGGCCCTACTAGGCACAGTACTTTCCCATCATTAATATTTTCTTCATTTTCTTCATATGTTCATGTTCATCAATTCCAGTCCGTGTCAACTATTCTTTCGCCTACTAGCTGGTGGCGCTTCCGGTATTCGATTAGGTGGCTCGTCGGCTCGCCATTCACTGACCGCCACATACCATACCAAACCAACTTGCAACAACAAATGGATAGAGAAGTATTTCTATCACCATCTCGCTCGCTATTGTTCCATTGCGAGGCCCTTGGATTGTATCACAAGCCCAAAAGCGTTGCAACCTTGTCCCACATTGACACGCCGCAAGCCCATTGTCAACTATGAGAGGTCCGGATGTTGGCAACACTCTGTTTGGTCTCTCCGTTTCTCGGGCCTCATTGCTGCACTCGTGCCACAGCTGCTGCAATGCAAGGTACTGTGAACTCAGCTCTGGGATCATGAGCGGACTCTCACGGCCGGTTCCCAGCTTATTCCTCCGGGTCTCTCGTTATCTGGGAGTCGGTCGGACAGTCAGATGGGCTGGGCGCAGGTTTCCATCATTTCCCTTAATTACATACCTTATTCCTCGACGCAACCTCGATGTGAAGCAACCTTCTCAAGATTGTTCTGACGTGAGGTTTGCTAGAAGTAAGTAGGAAATGCAACTTCGGCAATTCCAGCGTTTTGGATGTTTCCGCGTATCAAGACGCGAGACCACCACGTCATTTCAAAGCTGTCAGCAAAGCAGACATGAGCTTGTGGACAACACCAATCACTCTTTTCCAAGGCGATTATCAGTTGCCGATCTTTTATGCCTGATTTCTGCGTCGGTTCCAGTATTCGAACGAAGTCGCTGGGTCGCATATTCTGGGTTGCCCGTGACTTCCAGGAGTCCGACTGGGCGTGTGACAACAATCCAGTGAAGTTTGGTTGGCTGGAAGCCTTTCCACAAAGACATAAAAGGCCCCTCATCTTCCTGTCTCAAAGTCCCTTACCCCGCCTCCAGAGCCTTTCTCCTATCATCAGATAACATCCTCAGAATCCTTTTAGGGATCTCGTTTTCTTTCAAAATAAGTCTCCTTCACTGCTCCAAGACATCCTCTTGTCGACTTTACCAATTCATTGGGTCGCTTGTGTGCCAGCCCCTGACCTGTTTGTTGTCCTCGCTTGAGCAGCAGCTCCAATAGGCACAATTCCCTCAACCTCCGAACTTGAAACCGTCACTGCGAGCCCTATCTTTGCTGTTGTGTTCCTACTGTACAGCCAATTCCACGCCGAGTTTGCTCTTGTACAATTGAAGTTCGTTTTATCTCGCTATATCTAAAATTGAAATTGACTGACGAGTCACCTACATTTAATAGCAATGGCTCCTACTGGCTCCGTCACACAAGCATTGGTGTATGAAGAGGATGGCGCAAATAAGCAGGTCTGCCTAACTCAGAACTCCGTTCTCCAGGTCACTCTAAAGGGTCCTGCCCTCGGCTTGACCATTCTCTCCATAATCATCGCTGTGCAGGTTTTTCAACCATCGATAACATGCACTCTCATAGCCTGCTTGCCCATTCCATGGATCATACACAACGACTTTCAGAATTTCATCTTGCTGGGACCTGGAGGAACTCCATCGACGTTTCTGGGTTATCTTAAAATCACATATCTCCGCCTCTTTGCCCTCTCAGACACATACACTCCAGGCGTTATCTCTGGAACTGTCTACCCTAATGTAGGATTCTACCGTCACTCTTCTTCCTGGATTCCCCAACGGAGCGGACCCCGTCCCAGAATTGCTGGCATTGCTCCCCACCGCCAAATCAATCAGCCTGGTTGCAAAAACATGGACCAGATCCTTCGGAATACGCTCCAAAACCTGGCTGTCACTCGTCCGGATAGCTTCCGAATAGGGCTCTCCTGCTTTGAGAAAAAGGGACTCGCACTTTTCGCTCGCGATCCGATCAATGCTACTTGCCAAGGAGAAATCTGCCATGTGCATTACCTTGAAGGAAGCATGCATATGAATTTACATCCAGATGATGCAATGGTTGTGTTGGAGAGAGGATGGGGTGAACGGCATCCCCTCGCGAGAGGTGGTTGGATGGAACAATATGTGCCCAAGGAGTTTACAAGTAAGTTCTCGAATCCTCGGGTGTTTTTTAACATCCTTTAGAAGAGTGAAAGAGTTGCCATGGAAGGTGTAGCACATGAATGCCTGTCCCAACAACGACACGTCTGTATATTCCCACTCGTGATTCCCCTTCAGCTTCTTCCTATCCAGGGTCCAGCCTACCGCCCAGACACAACTTTTGATGACTTTTCGGGCTGACCAAGTCCTCGTTGGCGTGATTTAGTGGTGTACGCCCCAAGAAACTACGCGGAACTACAGGTTGTCTGTCGCATCATTGAGGCGGCAGCGTATTGGGTTTCGGGTGAACGCACAGAAATCAAAGTAACCAACGAGGTGTGCAGAGAGGGGGCGACAGCGACTACCGAGGTGCTGTGATTGATTCGAGCTTTGCAGCATCGCAGCAATTGTTGATTGAATGAGGGAGCACTCGGGTATGTTGACATGAAAAATTGAAAAATTGAAAGATTGCAACAGTGAAACAGTGAAGTGTGTCTTGGGGGAGACCCAGTTATCATGTAGTTTAAAGTTTAACAAATATTGGGACATAAAAATATGTTCTCTTCCCCGATGTGGGCTGTTGTTGTTCCTTTTGTCCAGCGTGGGAGAAGACCAGAAAGAGCGGGTTTCGTCATCCCACACATACAAGTCGTATGTCAAGCGCTCACTTAAGAAAGGAAAAGCTTGATATTGGGCATGCCATGACGGAATTCGCTACCAGACAGGCGCGTAAGGCCCTGAAGTATTTGTCCCGCTGAACAAGTGCTGCCAAATCTGCAATTACGGTACAGGAGATGAGATGATGTAAGCGTTGTAAAGTTCGTACCTATGTAGGAGTCGGAATGAGAAATACCCAGAGCGATCTCCAGCCAAGGCGGATGAGCGCTCAAATGCCGAGACCCCACCTTCCCCAGAGCAGGACGATCACCCATCGCTTAGGCCGCATACAGATGCTCAACATGGTGTGGGCTTGAGTTTTGCTTTTCCATCACTGCACCATTGCTCCATTGGGAACTTGGTATGCAGGTACCGTCGGCCGTCCCACTGCAAGTTGCGGGTGTCTCTCTCTCTCTCTCTCTCATCGTGCTGGCTCCGGAGTACTCACACATCTCGGTATCTGGAGAGATACTGCAAGCTACAGATGTACCAGATAGCCTTACCTTACTCATCTGTTCGATCGAGGCATGCCGTGACTAGATGGGATCCAGCCCGCAATCGAAATTGCCTCTTCTTCAGCTCTTCAAAAACAAAGGCTCCCCACGGAATGAACACAAGCCGACTGGCTTCGCTTGGCTGCTCACTTGTCGCTTGTCGCTTGTCTTTTGTGAGCTCGCATGCATGTCACCTACAATCCGGGCCTTGATGAGCACATGTGCCAAGTCACCCGATCGCAAACTATCGATCGGAATTGGAAACGAAGTTCTTGTGAAAATCTTCCGGAGCCTTGGTGCTCTATTCTAGGCTTACGGTTCACAAACACCGCTTCGTACTTAAGCAAATCGACTTCGCCCTCGTTTCTCTTGGGTGCCCTCCGTTCCCCAATCCCACGCTCATTTCAGTTCCTGTTCCCTCTTTGCTACGACACGTTTCTTTAGTCTGACTTTTTCACTTCTCCTAATCAACACCGTCAACATGAAATACAGCTTCACTCTCGCTGCCCTCGTGGCCGTTGCCTCCGCACAAGAGTTCACCTCCATCTTCAATGTCACTGCCACCCCTGATCAAGTCATTAGCACAGCTGGTGCACCTGCACCTGGAGAACCCGGAGCAAAGGGTACGTCCACGCTCCATTAAGACACAGTGGAGGCTCGTATACAAGTCACAACCTGATCTCGACGAAATTGTTGAGGTCATGGCACTCCCTCCATGAAAACGAATCCAAACACTTTCCACCACGTGCTGTGCTAACAGCTCATATCAGGTCAATTCAACTATGCAATCAACTCCAAGACTAACACCATTTGCTACGACATCACTCTCACCGGCGTGACTGGTAACTATCAGTCTGCCGCTCGAACTGCCACTCACATCCACGAGGCCGCTAAAGGTCGTGCCGGTATGATGAGCTCTTTCCACCCCCTTCATCAGTTGACTAATTTCTATCTTCGATGCAGGTCCTCCACGTATCGCTTTCCCCAACCCAGCTCCCGTCGGAGATAACACCGTCCGACGAAGCGTCGGCTGTCTTACTGGTCCTTTCGTGACCGGCGTCCTTGCCGCTGACGGTGTCACTGATACTGGTACGTTTCCCCAATCGTTCTACTCCAACACATCCTTGGACTCTGAACATCGCGTACTAATGTTGATCTGAATCATAGGTGCCGGATTCACACTTGCCAAGATTGAGGCCAACCCCGCCGCTTTCTTCACGGATTCCCATACTTCATTCTTCGTTCCAGGTGTCGTTCGTGGTCAGCTCGACCAGAGCTTCAAGATTTTGGCTCCAACAACACCAAGCCGCCCAGGAAATGGCACTACTGTTGTCCCTCCTGCCGGCTCTGGCACTCTCGTGCCTTCCGCTACCAAGTCACGCCTTCCTCAGTTCACCGGTGCTGCTTCCACACCTCAAGTAGGAAGCTTTGTTCTTGCTGCTGCTGGATTGGTTGCTGTCCTGTTGTAAATTTCGCATGGCATGACGTGTATCTTCATAGGGTGATGTTTAACATAATATTAATCAATTCACGATATTTCATTCATTCGAGTACTTGTCTAAACCACATCGTGCCAAGATCAAATGTCGAAATTAGTCCGTCGGACCTACTGTGTCGTATTGTATGTACAAAACTGCGTCCGGGTGTCGGGTGTCTCTTGCTTCGTGATACATGAAGAGAGGAGTGTTTGTGAGCTGTATGACATTGGTTAACAGCACTACCTCTGTCTCACGGGCAGTGGTACACTGATGAACATGTTAACTACTCGAGGAAATCAATTGACATGTTTCCATTCCCTCTCTTAAACTTCTTTCTTGGACATGTTGTCGCCCTTGTTTTTTGCGCCAGAGAAAGCCATCAAATATCTCGCCCTCTGTCTTGATTACCCGTGTTGGCCTATAATCAATGTCAAAGGTTTAGCTTAGGTAAGTGATAAAATTTGTAGAAGCTCGAGACGTAACATTGCACGCGACTGTATTTAATGGTGGATGAACAATAACCTCATGGGGAAATATCAGAGTTGAATTATTTTCAAGTAATCTCGCCTAACGCATAGTCAAAATCCCATGAAACAGAAACACGAAAACTCGGTATGCACACCAGGCAGAGCTGAACTGTAAACAGTTTCCGAGAATGTGGGCCTGAGAACAGATGGTAAAATGGAAGATATGGTATTTGCATGCACTGAACTATTTCTAATATCCTGATCTCATTAATGCCATCATCAAACTCGTCACCTAGTTGCCTCCGAGGAGGCCGGCTGCATGATGTGATTAGCATACGAAGGGTAAACAATAGGAGTCCATGATTACATACCCAAACCACCTTTTGCTCCACCAGCAGCACCAGCTCCACCAGCTGACAACAATTAGCATCAATTTCCAAGTAGTCGAGAGAGTGTATGCAAACGTACCAGCTGCGCCAAAACCCTTGTGGTGACGCTTGTTGTTTGCTGCAGCACCCTTGCCTGCTGATAATTATTTAACATCCTGCCCAATCAAGTAGAAGAGGAAGAGTTCTTGAACATACCGGCAGCAGCACCGCCCCTTCCCTTGTGGTGACGTCCGAAGAGAGCTGCGAGGCCACCCTTTCCAGCACCACCAGCGGCGGCTCCGCCAGCAGCACCACCGGCAGCAGCGCCGAAACCCTTGCTTGACGGAAGTTAGCATTTGAAATCTAGAGGAACAATATTCAAAAGTTACTTACTGGTGACGCTTGTTGTTTGCAGCAGCCTTTCCACCTCCGAGAAGGCCGGCTAGTCCACCTGCTCCGCCTATGCGCAGAAATGGTTAGTATGATCTCAGTACATGGTGGATGGGGCTCTATAGTTCCAGATCAAATTTCGGAAGGAGAAAATGAATCCAGAGCCAAGTATGAGGATTGTAGCTGGAAGAGGTGTAGTGACATACCAGCTGCACCGCCTGCGAGGTTGTGTTAGTTTCGAATGGTAAATGGATGTATAGATGTCTCGAAAGTATCAAAGAATCCGAGAGCTTCTGTATGAACTTCAAAGAGAAAGTGAACTTGGAGAGAACGTACCAGCCGCACCACCGAAACCCTTGTGGTGTCTTGCTTCCAAACCAGTGCTTGCCTCGAGAGGAGCGGCGGAAGCAATTGGCATACCAGCGGCCAATACCATAACCAAGAGTTGAGTAATGCTTGTGAGTTGCATGATGACGGTATTAATAGTTTGAAACTTTAAAAAAAATCGTGTGAATGAGGGTGTGTGTAAAAAAAAAGGGCTGCCGGCAGCAATAGAGAATGGAACGTATCGTATGAGTTGATGATTGAAGGAGAGAGTGAAGAGAAAAAAAAGCCCTCAAATTCCCTCGGCGTCTAGCATACTAATAGTGATCGTACGGTGGCGACGCACTCAACCCACAGCCCCATCTTTATCCATGAAACTGTGATGGCTTTCTGAAATCAGCAGAAACCAGGAACGCGTCGTTGCTTCGGATTCCCTTTCCAGTAGTAGAGGTCCGGCCAAACCAACCGACTCGTATTTCGTTTACTTGATGACGGGGAGATCAAGAAGGAAATGCTTGCTTGTAAAGCTCAAGCTTCAAAGAAGAACATTTATTGGTGGGACTCGGTGTTCTCCGGCATTTCTGTTCCACCTACACTAGTTTGAATACTCCATTTCTTGGACCCAGTCTGTATCAACAATCCTAGCAAAACCAAGCGTCCAATGCTCAACATATTTCTATCAACTGGGGTACACTCGGCTATCTCTCAAGGAAAATCATAAATTGATTGATATCCACCTTCTGACTACATCTCTGGGGACTAGTGAATCATACTGGTCGATCATACTTGCATGGACGAGGAGGGACAAGCCCAAGAGCCAAACGCCGGGTTATTCTCCCTCACGAAACAACAAAGCACCACGTGGGCTGGAACTGCCAAGCTACCCAATGGAATCTCAGAATGCTTCTTTGAAGACTTCTTTCCGCAAATCGCATTATTGAGTTCATGGGGACAAGACTCGAACACGTTCTTCTGCAAATTGACTCGGTGACGGCGGGAATTTGACTTTCAACAACTCGCTAAGTTTTCATACACAAGAAAACGTACATCCAATGACGAATATTTGGATTGAGTCAGATGAACAAAAGAGTAGAAACACCAGGCGTGACAGTTTTGTAAAGAAGCATCCTAGCCATGTTGTGAGCTATGTTTCGAAGGCTTGGCACTCGTATCGGGTTGCGCTGGGCGACGTCCAAGCGAGAAGCTTCGACCCCTCATCCCGTCTTTCAACACCCGCAATCGAGAAAGCCGAAACAGAACAACACCAAAAGTTCCAATTGTGTATAGTAGAGAGTCCGGAAGTTCGGCAAATACTTCCCACATCCCACTTTCACATACTATGCTGGACACAGCGTGGTGCAATTGCTGTCGAACTTCGCATAATTTCTGTTCGTGGAGCACAACTCTACTGGTTTGAACATCCTCCATGTCTCCCTAGCGGCGATGTGATATTCGACTTTGGATCACTGTTGCCTTCCCGGTTTTCGAATTTGATTAAATTTATTTATATTTCCTTGTAGCATTTATCGAGGTTGAAATGAGACACAATGAGGATTTGCGAAAAGCTGCTTGTCTGTCATATCTAGGATTTCTTCATGCAACGAGTACATACTAGAATTGGTACTTTCTAGATACCGAAATCTTGACCACCCAACCAATGATCCATACACCCAATTCATATCTATACACATGTGACGAAGCTTTGATACTGCGAGAAAGTGCACGGTTTACACACGACTATGAATAGCACATCTCCGAACCAGCAACCGAGTCGAAAGGAACTTTCAGAAAGGTCAATACTACAGCAGAGCAACTATCAGATGAACACGGGACGAGTCCGAGTAGAATTGTTGTTATCAGAACAGCCAAGCTCACCGGATGTTTGGTGCAAGAGAGAAACGGAAAATCTGTATTGACAAACTCTGGGTCATGGCTTACTTTTCACCAATCTCACGCAAGACTAGAAACCTCCAAGTCAAACAAGATTTTCCAATCAGCCGCTGTCAAAATCGGAGAGAAAGTAACCGCAGCAACCATACTCATCTTTCGCTCATAACTTTCAAGTAGTTGAGTCAGTGCGAGATGCATCTTGAAAGTTTCCTCATTTGAGCCAGTGGATGTAGTATCTCTCGAATCAGACTTATTGAACCCGTCAAAATGCTTTCTTTCATTATCGCTAAATTCCAAACGCCGCAACACCCAGGATTGCCCGCTTTCCCCAAAAAATTTCTCATTGGATCAGTAAATTTGCTGGTCATCATACGCTCTCACACTTTCCAAATAATTTCTGACTGCCTTGGGATCCTTGCAAACTATTTGTTCGTGTCAGCAATTGACTTCATTCATCACTACGATGCCATCACAACTTACCATGTTTAGAATCCCATCCATCTGAACCACCATTGTGATCTGGGAAAGTAGTTTCCAATCCTTCGAGTGCCATGTCCGCAGAGCACATGATTGCCTGACGCATGTAGTCGAAGCAATGGATCCTGTGCAGGAATGGTGTCAGTGAGATGTTATTTACATCGGATCTGAAAGGGATGAACGTACATATGCCAGTGGTGATCATCAGGTAATGTCGTGTTGGAGGTCAGTCCCGAATAGGTCTCGACGATGGCAAACAAGCAATGAAGTTGATGTGTCATTGAGGTTGTGAACACCGTCATATTCTTATCCCAAATAATAGGAGTAGGAAGATCGTGATATTTCTTGGGGTCCTTAATTGATTGGAAGCCCATTCCAACTATTGAAATTAGTGTCTTGTTCGATTTTGTATTGCTTGAGGAAAATTCTCATACTAGGTAAGAGCTCATTCCATGCAGTAAGAACCTCTTCTCGGAAGAACTCTGTTGTATTGTATGGAGCAAAAGTTTGGTTGATGTGGAATGTCGTTATTTGAGTTGGAACTAGCAACATGTCAGATGGATATATTGACCTTGAATGGGTTCAATATACGATGTGGTCCAACTCCAGTCATGTCACCTCCCACATCTCGCTCGCTGGTCGTGGGAATAACTTCCTGCGTTTGCTTCCGTAGTAATAATGCAACAATTGCAAGTAGTAATATGGTGTCGAGGAAGAACCGGGTCTCTTTCAAAATCGTCAAACATAATACCTTCTTGGATTTTGTCCGGTATCTTCTTCCATATTCGTCTCGGTTCATCTGCTTCTCATCTCCCATCAAAGAATCCTCGACTTCGGTGATGGAAGAGTCATCATGATCTTCCAGATTCTCGTATCTGAGTTGATTCGGCATATTATTTGATTGATGTAATTTGGAAGAAATTAGAACGCCAGCGTTGATGATAATTTCGGATGAATATTTTAGAAATGAGGATTTAGTAGATGCAGTCAAAGATGCTCTCAGCGCGGAGAAGGAGGGAGAATTTCGGAACGTGACATTTTCTGGCATTCGTGCACAAACTCCCGCCAGCCGAACACTAACGAATCCCATACATGAGTTTCACACCTTTCTTCTCAGTCGGCTTCACGAAACACCTCCTCGATCGCTGTGGGGTATATTTGTTTATCTTGGCCTGGACGGAAAGGGTGCTTAAGCGATCTTGGCGTGCTTTGGGCATGATCAAGAAAGACATCTCTGAAACCTCGAAACCGAACAGCCTCATCCTCAAACAAAGTGGGGAGTGCTGAACTCATCTGTATTTTCCCCGGGGCAGATGCCGGCGTTGGAGGGAAGAAGAACGATTGTTTTCTCCGCGCAGCTTCCCTTTCAGATTTTCGTCCACGGCTCATTTTCATTCTTTAATGTCTGCTCCTGATGTTTTCTCGGCTTCTGCTTCTCCAGGCACTCACATTCATACCATTCACTAATGGATATGCACCTCTTTCTAATGCATTTTTAGGAAATGTATCGGCATTAGATTATGAAGCTCTTCTATCTCCAATCTTGATACCTCGAGTTCCAGGAAGTGCGGGGCATGCAAGTGTCCAGCGTCATTTTGTCAACTTTTTCAGCACGAATTTACCGAAATGGGATCTTGAATGGTATAATTCAACATCAAAGACGGAATCAGGTGCAGAAATCCCAATTTCGAACATTGTCTTCAGAAGGGAGCCACCATGGACAAAGCCGGGTCAGGCGAATTGGTTGACCTTGGCTGCCCATTATGATAGCAAGACATTGCCGGGAGGCTCTATTGGGGCTACCGATGGTGTTACATGTGCAATTCTGATGCGTAAGTTGGACGCAAAACTCATCAGTCATTTGATTTCTTGTATATCTCCAAATATGACGTGTCAATGATGTCCAACGCCCATGCCATGTTTGCCCATTGAGCTTTCCGAATAGTATGCTAACTCTTGCGATTAGACATTGCTTCTAGCATAGACAAATATGCAACCCAGATGCACACCGAGATGGACGCTCTAGGAGAAGGAGGAACAGTACCGATGGATATGGGTGTTCAAATCATCTTCTTCGACGGAAAGGAGTCACTTGATGGGAAGGACGCCGCACTCTACGGTTCTAGGTACGAAACGAACATTATAGAAATGGCCAAAGATCAATGCTAAAAATAGTTCGCAGAGCACTCAGTAAAACCCTAGAAGAAAAGTTCAATCCCTTGGGTACACTATACGAAACAGCCTTGAGTCAAATCAATATTTTCGTCCTCCTCGACTCTCTTGGAGCCCCCAACCCAACAGTCCCATCATACCTCAAATCAACAACCTGGGTGCACAAGAACATGGGAAATCTTGAGTCCCGAATGCGTGGTCTCGGGCTTCTTGAAACGCCAGCAGTATTCTTCCCAAATGCATGGGGAACTCGAAGAGCCGAGAAGGGATATGATCACATCCCGTTTATGAATCGCGGGGTGCCATTTGTTCACATTCTGCCTTCTCCATCCTCATCTTCGAGACGACATGCGCTGAAGGATGATGCCGAAAGTTTGGATTTACCGACTGTGCGAGATTGGTCGAAGATTATGTTAGGATTTGCACTTGAGTGGTTAGACATGATGGAGGTGTGGCCAGAGTAATGAATGGTGAATAATACTACGGCTGAAAAACTATGAACAGGCTTTGTAATGATGCAAAAACTAATATCTCGGAACAATACAAGAAGCAAACGTCCTGAAGTCTGTGTCAACGCCAATCCCCAAGTAAACGAGTCTCAATACGTTTCTTCAAACCCCAAACACTTGGGGCTAACCAACATATTTGACTCCCTTCTCGCTATTCTATCACCCACATGCACAAACGGGTCCTCAACGCCTTCAATCTCCTCCGGCCCCAAGCCTTCCATGATTGCTATCCTCTCTCTCCACATCCAATCCTCTACCCATTGTCGACCTTCTACATGAGCCAGCTCCAGTTCATATTCCTGCTCAGAAAATCTCTGTAACATGCTCTGCTTCCGTTCAATAGTTTCTTCTCGTTGCTTTGCGAATGCCTCTTCCTGTGCGAGTGCAGCATCGAGAAGACGGTTTTCTTCATCAAGGTCTGAGAGGGTGGTTGGTTTTCTTTGTCGCGCTGGGATAGCTAGCAGCAGAGCGTCTTGGGCATCGGAGAGCAGATCTAGAGCATCTTGGTCGATGATTGGGATGGTGATGGCGTTGTTGTCCTTGCCAGACGAATTGATGGCAGTTTGAATTCTGGCTATCGAGGGTCTAGTTTTGACATCAAGGCCGACAAGAGAATTGAAAAGTGCCCCTCTTACCACCATTTTCTCCTCAATATCCTCGGCACCACTTGCAGAGTAATAATCAGAAAGGCCGAAATTGTTTCGTCGCCGCGACGGCGGGCTAGGCTTCGTGCCGCTATCAAGAAACTCTTGCCTGTGTCGCTCGAAAGAAAGAGAATGCCATTTTTCGGCATAAAATAGCGCTATCCGGCGAAGTCCACAAAATTTTAAGAGATCAATGATGTTGAATTTACTCTCCGCAAGTATCGGACCGTACCTTTCCTCTCGAGCCTGGTCTAGACCATCACCTAGTTTCTGCCGGTTCTCAAACGTGCGAGCGAGTCCGATGATGCCTCTTAGTTGCTGATGTACCATACGGTGTAGCACAAAGTCCACGATACCTACCCACATTTCGATGCAATTGACGATTTCTTCATCGATGAAGTTTACGATTTGGGCACGAAATTCTATGCTCTCTCTCCACTTGGAGTTTCGCCGTCCGGATTTGCTTGGTGTGTCAGCATGCTGAAAGTTCGAGAAATGGAAATCCACTTGTTTGTCTGCGTCCTTGTGGCCGATCAAGAGGAGCAGGTCCGATAAATCCTTCGTTTTAAAGATCTGATAGATGCCTTCAGCAGCTGTAGCGCGCTGACCTTGCTGTGACTGTTGATGATTGATTTGCAAATTCGAACTGTCCCTCATCGGTGAGTTCCAGGTAGCCTGAGTACACGAATTGTCGATGAGACTGTTCAACTGATTCTCGTATGCCCAAAAGAGCATGGCCAGATTCCTCAAATGAACGAATTCGAAGCCTTCAAGGCCATTGCTTACCGAGATTGTCAATGATGGTTTCGCAAGGACCAAGTAAGTGTTTGCCATAAGCTGGCAGAAGGTTTCAATATGGCGGAGTGCTGATTGAGTGTAATAGAATGCTGGCGTAGAAATTTCCACTCCAACGTGGTTGTATTTGTTTTTAGCGTCCTTGGACAGTCTATCGGTGTCATTGCGTCGAATACTCCACCTTGACATATTCTCGAGCTTCATCTCCTTTGAAGGCATCCAGCGACCGTCATTACAAATGAAATTGGCTTTCTGAAGTGTGTCTACAACGTGTTGGAGAGCGGCATCCTGGTGGGGTTCTGTCGCTTGACTGGAATTCGATTTCGGTTCAGTCAAACACGAGCATTGTTCGGCACTGCCGAATCGGCGTCGAGGAAATCGAATGGTGCGCTTCTCGAGGGAATTTGGAGTAGATTTATGGCAGGGAACGTATGCCAGGTGGAATTGGAAATGAATTGCGAAACTTAGTGGGTTCTCCATGGTGGATAGACGTGAATGGTGAATTAAAACCAATAAAGAGAGCATGTACATAGATACAGCTTTTTCTAGGGAGTTCTTCCCTTAAATATTCAAGAGGTAAAGAAGGCATGAGTAACAATACGCATTGTTCCGTGAGATGGCTTTTGGTCTCCGGAAAATGCCACGAGCCTATTCAAAGACGTGCCTGGGAATAGATCGTTCCATAAAAGAAACCCGACAAAGAACATTATTACCATGGAATTGCGATAAATGAAGATGAATGAGAAAGTGACAATAGATTTGTAGTTGTCCTCCGAGCATCAACGAGGACATATACACCTATTGATGTGGTATTTAGTGCGCCCCAGAGTGTGAAGCGAAATAGCACTCACTCTACTCCACGATTCTATCAAGGCCACTAGCAATGTGGATCGATAACCATTGAGAAATTGGTGAATTGTTACAAAAGCGGCAAATGGCGTGATGTAATTGAAGCAGGGCGAGTAAACAATTTGACGTTTACTCCTGTTCAATAATGCATCATTGCGCCTTACCGAGATTTTAGTTCAACATCATTAGGAAGTAAAGGAAGAATGACCCATAATAGGCAAGTACCATATCCTTCACCCCATCAAATGCCTGCTATTTTGTTACTACCAGAAACCTTGTTCTTCGAGTACTTACTAGGCACACTACAATGACTGAAAAGTTGCTGTTCTCAAGGTTTATATTCCTTATGCTAGACTCATAGTATAATGTCAAGCCAATCCGCAATTGTGTCCGTATCACGCCAGCCCCCATCATCTTCATATCATCCATCAATCATCCTCCGTCCAATATTAAGTGACCGACCAGTCTAATCGACAATGCCTCCGCCACATTCAGTCGAGAATCGATCCACCGAGAAGTTCGCAACCGAGGTATAAAGCACGCTTCGCGGGCCCAACACCAAAGCTAAAATAGAAAAAACAACGCTGTAAAGAAGTATGCCTAATCGTATAAGACGTCTCAAAAGCGAAATGTCATTGTCAAGAGAACACTTGACCCGTGGGTGATTGACGGATCAAAGCTCAGAACTCTAATGGCATCTAGATCATGAGACCGAAAGCAGCGATACCAACAGCGAATGCGCCTTTACCGAGAGTTGCGATGTTAGTGGGAGCAAGACCGGCAGAAGTAGATGTTGGTACAGCAGCGGGTGCTCCAGTACCACTCGCGGTTGGGGCAGCGGTCGAAGAGGTTCCGGTGGAGGTGGCAGACTCGGATGCGGCAGCGGGAGTGTAGCTAGATGGGTCGAGGACACCGCAAGTCGCCTTCTTGGTAGCAAGACATCTCGCCTTGCCAGCAGCGCTAACCTCGGCTTCGTTGCAGATGCTGAATTGTTGTTCGCACAGGTAGGTAGGCAAGGACACAGTGTAGTATTGGAGACCAGGAGCGGAGTTGTTGGAAGAGCAGAGGCAGCTGTAGGTCAAAAGGGACTGGGTTACATATTAGTATTGCACAAAAAAAGCGATCGATTCCATGGATTGAACATACTGGACTGCACTCGTTGGTGCCGGGGCTGCCGTCACAGAGGGTTCCGCAAAGGTTTTGTTGACCGGCACACCAGTTTGCTGCGATCAGGATTAGTTTGGTGCCAATGCGCACGAAGGGGCTATCCACAGAAGGGCGATAGGAGATGAAAGATTGACTTACCTCGAATGTCAGCAGGAATGGATGTTGGGTTGACGGTGTAGTTGAACTGGGCCGTGACGGAGCTGGCGAAGAGGAGTGCGACGGCACCCACGGACTTGAGGGAGAGCATGTTGACGGGCGATCGATTGACGCGATTTCGGATGGAATCGTGCGAGGAATTGACGATTGACGATTGACGATGTTTGTGGAAGAGCTGAAGATGTCAAGAAGTCAACGAGCCAAATGATGATTTTGGTTGGGGGGGGGAGGGGAGTCGACGAGAAATATAGAGAGAGAGGATGGACGACCGCGAGAGCTAAGGAACTTCGCGAAATAGAGTTGGCGAACAGGCCGGTGATTGGCCGCGCCGGACAGGGGTCCGAGGCAGATAGCAAGCAGCAACCGAAAAGCCAATTACAGTAGTTAATTGACCGATGCGAATGGCTGGAAGAGGCAAAAAGTGAATACGAATCCTCTGCACAGTACCGTCCAGTACCGTACAGTAGAGCAGATCTAGAGGACATCTCTCTACTCCCTATCCCATTGCATCCTACAGTAAACACATTTCACCACCACATCATTCTCCCTCTCGGTGTTCAAGTTTTCCTCACATTCTCCACTGACCACTTTCGGGCGCTGTACCTGACATGGATGCGTCCAATCTGCTTTTTAATATCCGGACTTCCCCTGGGCGCAAATTGATTTTGACCGTGTCGGCACAACACCCCATCCCATCTCATCTGAGACTTGCGCAGGTTCATCGTTGAGGAAGAGGGCAAGTCGTTGCAAATGTTGTTGTGCACTCATTATTGTTTGTTCACACACGTCAGCCCACCACCTCAACACGCAAGAGTATCAACCACCAACCCCCAGCATCCAACCTCGTTTCAACGGATATGCGGCGACAACAAATGCTTTGGCCATCACCTATCGCCTTCCACTTCCCCATGCCAGCCAATGCGCTAGTGCTGGCTCGTGTCGTCCAACTTTCCAAGATCAGAGCATCCCAAGACCCAAAGCACCAAACCAGCCACCCAGAGTGCTCTCTTCCGCCCCCTAGGAGTGGACGACGAGAGCTTCCAAGGGGTTCCTGAGTGTCAGGTGGTACAGGACAGCATTGTTGCGGCCGATGAGGTTGTCGTCGGGCCCTGCTGTTTCATGTGTTTACACTGTTTTCAGCGTGTCTGGTGTGTTTTATTTGGTTGTTGTGTATCGAATTCCCATCATGCGCAATCCTGATCCTAGCAGCGATTATTGTTATTCTGACCACTCGCCTGTTCCGCCTGTCTTGCCTGTCATACTTGTACATATTTTATTTCGCCGCCCGGAGCTTTACAACCGAAATGCACCAGATGCGATACCGATCCAAGCTTGGCCGTGGGGAGCGTGGAGCTCCTTGGGCTTTGTAAGTTTGTTGACGATACCGGTCACGTGGGGCTGGAGCCTCTGAGGGGGGCATCGTTGGTGTGCAAGCGACGTAGTGTTTGGTTGGAGCGAGAGTCGTTCCAGGAGATAAGTATCACTCCGTCCTTCCCGTCTGACGAAAAGCTCTAGATGGATAAGTAGCCCTCTCAAGATCTATACAAGGCGAATATCAAATTCACAGAGATGGCCTGCGGCGGTTGCCGATAGAGCGCGGCTAAAATGATCGACACTGACTCCATGATGTATTTGATGGCACAGTACTGTTGCCCCATCCCATCTTTGATGAGCTCGTATCAAACCATCCATATGAAATGACAAAGACCTGATCAAATTTCGCGGGTTCACTTTTTTTTACATTTTTTCCTTCCTTTGCATGGCACGCAAGAGACTTGATTTTTCAATCTGTCCACGATTTGCCTGTTGGTTTTCTGTTTGATTGAGATGTTTACCTTAGCGATATATTCCGGACTTATCAATCATTATGCCTGTCGACCATACCATTGGTGGCAACACCCTTCTTCGCTCTCCTCTAGAGCAGCCTGGGCAAAAGACAGAGGTTACCTACTTTAACGGAATCAATTCGGAGAATAGTGATGAAAGGGCCAGGAAACATGATCGATTCAAGGGAAGCCAAGGCGCGCAGCGGGCATGGAGTATTATTTTCCGGACCCCCAAGAGATGTAGATGGAACCCAGAAGACCCACCCAAGTTTACATTAGCATTGAATTTATTGTTTGGATTTGTAGGTCGCTTCCTTCTCTTTAATACTACCCATACTACCATTGCTCTGGTGAAGAGCATGGGAGATGAGGGCCAAGTTGTTGGAGCTTTGGTGTCTAGTTGGGATGAAGCGTCTGCAACGCAATTGCCTGGCTCACATATTTTATATAGGCTGCAACATTCACAGTAGCGAATCTCTACTATAATCACCCAATTCTCAACATATTAGCCACCGAATTTAATGTCTCCAATGAACGGGCATCACAAATCCCAACCCTGATGCAAGGTGGTTACGCAGCAGGTCTACTCTTCATCTGTCCTCTTGGTGATATATTCAAGCGAAGAGCATTCGTACTTTCGCTCATCTTCTTTACATCGACAGTAGTAAGTCATCTCCACCACTTCCATTTGGCAGGTACTGACTCTTTCCAAGTGGCTCGGTCTCTGCATAACAACATCTTTTCCGGTGTTTCTCGCTCTCTCTTTCATCACAGCCATCACGACTGTGACGCCTCAGCTTATGCTTCCACTCGTTGGTGATCTCGCGCCGCCAGCTAAACGAGCAACCGCCCGTACGTATATACTTCAATTGATCTCTCTTTGTATCCTCAGGGGAGGGTAATTCTGCAAAGTGGTCTTGGCGGCACCGAGCCTGCGCTGTCAAATCCTTCCAGATGTGAATTCACTAACATTCTACCAAGTTTCGATTGTTGTTTCTGGCCTCCTTGGAGGTATTCTCATCGCCCGGCTCCTGTCTGGGATCATTACACAGTACACGAATTGGCGCGTAGTCTATTGGTTCTCATTTGGGGTTCAGTACCTTATCTTGATCCTCCTCTACCTCTTCATGCCGGATTATCCCAGCACCAACCCCTCTGGCATAAATTACTTCAGAATTCTCTTCTCCATTCTCCAGATGGTATTTAAGCATCCTATTCTTGTACAGTATGTATTTCGACATTTCTTCCCCTCCTCTTCCACCAATTATGAAGTGATGTAGCGAAACCGCCGTTGGCCACGCCCTGAAGTAGTGATATATACTCGAGACCTTCAATCAACTAACCACCTCCCTCCTCATAGAGCTTGCATAGTAGGTTTTCTCACCTCGTCAATCTTCACAAATTACTGGACAACCCTCACCTTCCTCCTGTCCTCCCCACCCTACACCTTTGACTCCGTTACAATCGGCCTCTTCGCCCTCATCGGTATCTCCGCCATGATAATCGGCCCCTTCTACTCCAAAGCCGTCATCGACCGTTTCGTTCCCCTCTTATCTGTCATCCTCGGTTTAATCTACTGTCTCGTCGGCACTATAATCGGAACCTACACAGGCAAATTCACCATTTCCGGCCCTATCATCAACGCTTTCCTCATCGACATTGGGATTCAGACCTCGCAAATCGCTAATCGCACTAATATCTTTGGGATAGAACCGAAAGCGAGGAATAGAGTCAATACAGCTTATATGTTAAGTGTGTTTTGTGGGCAATTGATGGGAACGGCGGTGGGAAACAGATTGTATGCGATGGGTGGTTGGGTGGTGAGTGGGAGCGCGAGTGTGGGGTTTATTGCGGCGGCGTTGGGGATGTGTTTCCTGAGAGGTCCGTGGGAGACGAGGTGGGTGGGGTGGCGTGGAGGATGGAGTGTGAGAAGGAGGGATTTGGGGAAGGATGGGGAGATGATCGCGGAACGAATTGAGGATGTCGCTTTAGAGGGGCAACAGAGAGAGGGAGGAGAAGAAGTCTCCACAGGAAGTGAGGCTCTGGGGGTTGAGAAGAAAGGTGTTACCCCTTTGGGTAAAGGAACGAAAGGCAAATCGTGAGAGAAAAGCAATGTTTAATGAGGTACTTGCAGTCTCAAATCAGCTTTGTGAAGTATCGTTCTTCTTCAAAGCACTCGTCAAGTCTTAGTATTTAATGATAATCATTAATTTCTTTCGCGAGAGCTCTTTGAGTTATCGGCACTGCAATCTGATAAAAGAAAGTACAGCAAAGAGCTCAAAACAATCTAATATGTCCTCCATCGTCTCATTTAGTTGTTTCTTTGTTTTCGTGCTAGCCGCAGCAACTTCCCTGTCCCCTTAGGAGGTAGTCAATTAATCTCCGGATTTCACAACAACATCAAACAACATCCATATCTACCCAAACATCACCCTTCAACTCCAACTCCATCACACCGAACGCCCTGTCCAGAATTTCTTGATCTGTTAGGACTCTCTTATCTATTTCACAAACAAAGGTCAGCATTCCCCCTCGGACCAAGTCACAAAACTGAGCTACACAACTTACAACTCTTACCACCATTCTTACCCAAAACTGCTGCACCATTTGCCTCACCAATTTCTCCCTCTTCCTCCTCCAAAACATCCCTCCTCACCCGTCTCAACATCTTACCCAAAACCCACCACATCTCACCACGAGGCTTACGACCTGACGAACGCCAAGCACGCAATCCGTCAGCCACATAGACCTTCCAGCGCAGTGAATCCATCATAGCGAGGGAGAAGTTGAGAAGACAGATCCAGAGGAGTGGGAGATGGGGTTTATGGAGGAGCGCGAGCTGGCCGTGGAAGGATTCGTAGAGTTTGTAGTCACACCCAGTGAATTGATGGTGGGCGTTAAGGTTGATCATCTGTCCGGAGTTAGATTATCGAAGGGGAGAATATGGATATTGTATTATTTTCCGGTGAAAGAACCTCGAACGACATAAAGCAATAATGGGAAAGGGGAGGGAGAAGGGTATCCACGCTGGCAAGGCCAACAAACAACGTACATCCGTCACTTCCCGAAGAGTGTCCATCTCCTCTCGATTGAACTCCTGCAGCAATTTGGAATCGTCCTTCATTCTGTCGGCCTTCAAGTATTGTCCCTTGAATCTTTCTATGTTGATGAGTTTATAGGGTAGTGGAGTGTTGTTGTAAATGAGTGTTGATCAGAAAAGACCGTCGGTGTCAATCCACATTGATTCTTTCTAGGAATACTTGAGAGTGATTGATGTGTTGGCTAGGCAGTCAGCTCGGCACGGACATGATTGCGTACAGCCTTACTGAGGCTGATCGCGTCACTCGAGATCGGGCGGTTCATCGCCCGATCCAGTCGGGTAAGTACTTGAATCTTATTTCTCGCTTAGACGGGAGAGCCGTTTCTGCGGCTGATCCCCACCCCTTCAGCCCCATGCTCCCCAGCATCCATTCATAAACGAGAGTCCACCTGCTCTCAAGTCAACATCGAAAATCGAAGTAAAGATATGGAAATGCAAGGCAGATCATAACTCGAGTATTTTACTAGGTTCTCTATCGTTTGAAAGGCTGAGTGAGGCATCCACTTCGTCAAGACCGCAGCAACTCTAAAACAAGAGCTACCGAAATTGCGTATACCATTTTGCATGTGATATCATTGCTATGTACTGTGTTTCATGCATGCTATAAAACAAAACGCTGACTGACGCCACTACCCCTCCAATAAAATCCACACAAATCATATAGGCGTGTGCTCCAATTATACTGACTCATTTCGTCATAACTCCTGTTCCCCTTACTTTCCATTGGGACTTCCTATTCCGAGTCTGAATTGACAACCCTTAGAGTCCTCCTTGGATTGAGCAAAACATTGAAGAAGCTTGGTTCCATTCCACCCAGTAGATCCGAAGTCGAACTGTGTGCTGTGCTCCCACTCGGCCTTCCAAGTTGCACATTGTCCTGGTCGTCGGTATATCTTCCCCCAGGCATAACACCTCCACCATAAATACCACCCGCATCCTGGTCAGCGCTCGCCCTCCCAGGGGCAAGCATACTCTGGCCGCTATGAACGCTAGAGATTTGTGTCCCAAATGGTCCCAACACAACACCTGGCTTCTCGACTGTGGCCCTGCCATCGTTCGAACCGCTCCATGAAGCTGGTGGCTCAGGTGAAGCTGTGAATCCCGTCCGCTGAGCCATTGCAACATGATTCTTATATTGATTGAGTTGGCGCCTGTAGAGCCAAATGCAGAATGCAAGATAAGCTGCTAAAATAGCGAGTGCGCCTGCGATGGCGCCTGCAGCAATAGCACCTGTATTGCTGCCATTCTTTGCAGGAGCTGCAGATTGATCTGGAGGTGGTGATGAAGTTTGTGTTACAACAGAGCCTGACTGAGTGACTGTGAAGGTTGGAGGTTTTCCTGTTGCTATTGGACCAGCAGTCGCTGGACCAGATGCGGGGCTCGTGGCCGTTGCGCCTCCCTGTGGTGATCCTCCTATGATAGCTACCACTTCGTCGGGAACTTTGTATCCGTTGGAGCTACGCATGATTGACGAGCCTTGAAATCCTTCATAGAATACAGAGCCTGGCGAAATGTTCGAAGAACCTCCAGAAGATTTGGAATCTCCTGGAGGAAGTGCATCAAAGCTATTTTTGTACTTCAGGGTGGACACATCGAAGACGTACATCCCAGGTGAGTCGCAAGAAATTTCTGATCCCACGTATCCCCCGATTATCACCATTTGCGCATCCCACAACACGCAACTGTGGCCTGCTCGTGCTGGTGGTTCGGACTGCCCTTCGAGATTGACCTTGATCCAGGTGAACGAAGGAACCGAAAGGATCCACATGTCCGAGTATTGAGTTTGAGATCCGAAAGGAATTAAGTTCTGTCCTCCATATAAATACACATTGAAAGACGACCCGTCAGGAGCTGCCGCTACTACAGTGCATGGGTTTACTCGGAACGGCGGGCTTGCTCCAGTAGTCGCCTGTTTGTACCAAACGGAATTTGCAATGTCGTACACGTCGATGATGTTCATTCCTGTCTGTGCGGGTGAATTAGCAAAATTCGGTAATGAATCAAAACACTTACGAAGGTCTCATTTGTTCCACCACCCAAGCCAAGAATGATACCTTCTGAGCCCCAGCCTGGAATATAGACCAAAGCGCTGTCTGCTCTCTCTGTGAATCCCGGGTCACTCTGTATACCTCCTTCTGTGATATTTCGGTAGACGCCTCCTTTGGGTGCTGCACTTTTTTCTCCAAGCGAGGTGACACCAGAATTCGCATATCCAGGAAACGTAAATTCAAGAAAGGACTTCAGATAGATTCGAGCTATCTGGTTCGACCATCCAGGGGTAGTATATTCATCCAAATGCCCACCAAAATAGTAAGCCCTTCCGAGTTCTGGAATGCTCAGACCTGCACCTTCTGCAGATCTTTGTACAAGTTTTCCTCCGCCATCCGAAAAGTTGCCAGCACTTGTTTGTGGGTTGGGGAATTCTTCCCAGGAAGCTGCCTTGATATTGTATTTCCAAGTTGCCATGGGCAAAGGCGAGGTTTTAGGGTTGTCAGAGAAATAGCCGCCATAGAGCCAAAGAGCATCGGGAGAGCTCCACAGCGCTCCCATTGCCACCGCAGGCGGACCGGATGGTTTTGGGAGGCCCGCAATGCTTGGTGACGAAATTTGCCATGTTGTCGTGAGGTCGAGGGTAAGGAAATCGTTTGCTGGTATTTTTAGCGAAAGTAATTTGTTTGTGAACACTACTCACTCCAAGTATCTGCAGCCTGGCCGCTGGCTTGTTTCGAGTTTCCTCCATAAATGTAGGTAGCTAGGAAAATGTTAGAATTGCTTCAGATAAGTAGCAGAACCTGGCGCAACTGGCATGGAGCCATATTCTACCCTTGCCCTTGGACAGGAATTCTGGACATGTACTTACTCCCGTTCACATTAGCAACTACACAGGTTGTTAGTTCGATCTGTGAAACTAGAGATTGGCAAACGCACCCTGAGCAGCCCATCTTGTACAAACAGACGTCCCACTAAGCTGCCTTCTTTCCAAATCTATGGGAGTTGGAGTCGCATCTGCTCCAACGACCTTGACCTTCCCAGAACCAATATACTGCGAGCCCGGAATAACCAATGCGATCAAAAATACCACGAGAGTAAATCTCGACAAGACTGGAAGGCCGCCTGGTGGGGCACTTGCAGATGTCTTGATCATTGGCCTTGAACCCTTTGCTATCTTTGGTAGCCAGGCAGCGCTCCTCTCTTTTTTCTTCGCCTCCAGGCTCTCTTGCTGTGGTATATCTTTCAAAATCTCATCAAATGTTACCCTTCCAAATTTTGTGTCCTCTTCTGATCTTCTGTCCCGCACCGAGTCGGAGGCTACTGTGATCTCTGACGCGCGGTATATGTTCGTATTCAGATCGTCTAGCCCCTCTTCTCTAAAGACCGACCGCCTTTGTGGTTTGATATTCGATACTGAGTTCGTACTCGGGGATCTCCGTTCGCTCTCGCGCAGCCTATCAGTGGTAAGGTGCGAGCTAAATGAGGGTCTCTCCAGTCTTCCCCGATCATGTTGGAAGGAGGAGGCCATGGTCACGAAGACGCCCGTCTGTTGACTCTAGCAATACGAGAACACCAATGGAAATGGCGGGAAACGACACAGGGAATCATGTATCCAGCGAATACCAAACAAATTGAGAGATAGATACAGAGAATAGTGTGGAGAACAGGGTGAATGAAATAGAACAACAAGCAGAGCACTTGCTTCTCATCAATCCGGCGTCTTGGGGACGTCGTCGAATTTACATCATCGATCCTCGCCAGGGACAGCTCCCCTGCACTTGCAAACCTGGATGTGTGAAGTTGCCACAAGGCGGAAAGGCGGTTCTTGATTAGGCGGCTCTCCGCACCTGGTTTGAGACATGATATGCGATCCGAGACCTGGTCGGGCAAGACTTTTGCGTTGCAATTGGGCGATGGGAGCCATGGGAATTCTCCAAAAACAGGAAAAGGGTGCCAGGGAGCGTCCCGTCTGCTGATTGGCGGGGGATGGTGGTCCCACCCCCGCTTTAACGACGACATCACAACATGCTTGGGAAAGAGAGAAAGGGGAAAAGGCGAAAGGTACAGTAAACACCAGTCGAGACAAGCCAAGTATATTTTTAGACATCATCAACACATGGCGTTTGGTTTCACGTGCAGTGTTCGAGGGCACTGGCTTGTGATATTCCTTCATGTTAACCGAGAGGCATCGCCAGCACCATCAACAGGAACAAATGAAAAGCCTGATGGATGGCAAGTGAGAATAGGTTTGGATTGCCTATCTCTATTGATAAAATCCCAAAGCAGCCCTCGGATCGATGAAGTTAGAAAGGCTGTTGTTTGGTGAGGTTCGCGTACTGTTTCTGGCAAGGCAACTGACAAAGTGGGAATATCTGGACAAAGTGCTATTCTTAGACTGAGTCGTGGAAGAACAAAGCTGCTCCAAGCCCCCATCATCGACAGAACAAAGCCGAGTTTGCGATAGAGGCAACAATCCCATTTATGGCATTTATGGCATTTATGGAAGGAACGAGGTTTAATTTGCCCTACGGAGTACCTACACCCGCCAACCTCTCTTTGACAAAACAGTCAGCAACACACTATAACTATTACCCTATCTTTCGCTCGTTGTCCTGTTCTGCAGAAGGCTTACTTTTGCCTTTCTCCAACAAACACTTTGTAACCATTACAAAGCTTCTCTCGGAAATCCAAGCCCTCTATGATGTTGCCATTCATGATATATACAAGCACCAGACTATCGTATTTGATTTAAATTCTACTTCATGCGTTCAATAACAACACAGACTGCAACTTAACAACACAAACACATCGGTTTGCGCAGGCTGCAAACTAACAACGCGTCCGGTAATCATCATGTCTCTAAGCAGGAAAGTCTCAAGCCTGAAGCACAAATTTTTGGTAAAGGTCAAGGGAAGAGAACGTCGAGATGAGGAAGATGAAGGCAGTCAAGAAATTACAGGCGACTGTCACATTGTTCCACCCACCTTTGCAAATTTGACTTTCGGGATAGAAATCGAGTTTGCCGTTGCCATTTTGGACCCTGAGATGCACGACCCTGATCTTTCTCATGGGCAGTGCGTAACCTTATACAAGTAGCCCCAAGGCGGCCTAACAGTGAAATGGACCTGCCATGATGTATATCACGACATCGCATGTACATTATCATGGCTTGGAGTTCGTGCCGCCACAGGTGAGGGGCATGAAAATCGAAACAGACGTAGCTACAAGGAAACATGGATTGTTACGACAGACTCATCTGTGCAAATCAAGGATGACTTGCGAGGATACAAGTGGTATGCAATCGAGATAGTCTCTCCAGTTCTCCAATTCAGCCAGGAGAGTTTACTTACCATTAGTAATGTTTGCAAGGCACTTTCAAAGCAGTATCAAATCCTAACGAACAGAGCAACGGCGTTACACGTGCATGCAGGAAATTACAGCCGAGGGCTCGATTTTTCAAGCATGCAACGGCTAGCTGGTCTTCTGTGGACACTGGATGATCCTCAGATCTCGACTATTCATACGGACTATCGTAGACAGCACTCAAGCTTCTGTCGTGCATTCAGAACTCACTCAATGCTCAACGAAGAAGTCACAAGCAGGAATGCGGACTCTGGGAAAGACTTGGGGCGGGGCGGTCTTGTACTCAATTTCGCCGTGTCAGTACCTTTACTGAACCCAAGAAGCTAATGACACCTTCAGACAGAGTATCAAGCACGGATCATCGTGGAAGCTATTACATGGGAAATGTTCAATGCGACACCGACACCAAGTAGCAGTTCTCCAAACAAACAATTGAGTTTTGTCAGCACGAAGCAACGCTGGATGCCTTGAGAGTGGTGAATTGGATCACTTTGTCTGTAAGAGTGGTAGAATGCGCTCGTAAAAGCGAAACCGCAAACACAATTGTCTTCCTTGGGTCTCTTGCTCAAAATCCTGTTGAGCTTATCCATTGTTGTGCTCAGACAACTCGGCATGGCAGAGAAGGCTGCATTCTACGAACGACAGCTTACAATTGACGAGGCCAGACGGGCAGAAAAGAAGGAACGCAGGACTGTGGCTGGCGAGGAAGAAGTGGAAAACTTTTGCAAGATCAAATTCCACAGGTGAGTCCGCTTGTACTCATAGTACATGTAAGGTTACAGGAAATAGAAGAGCGTGAAAGATATGATCAAAACGACTTGAAATTGAAAACGGAAACATAACATGAACGGAATGAGTGGGAGCGGTGAAATTGAGCGCGAAAGTGAAAGAAAATCAAATATCAAGCTACTTGGATGGTGACGTGTGAATGATAGATGATAGAAGTGAAAGCGACATTGAGCGATGGTTGGAAGGATGGGGAGGGACGAGGAAGGGAGTGTATCAGCCGCTTCGGTACTAGCGTGCCAAGCACTCCGATGTCTCCCACAAACCAAATAATCCCGTCAACCATGGAAAAGTCTCTCGAACCCCGCGGCGACCAACCTCGATCACCAACCCACGCGATAGATCTCTCCCGAGTTGTATCAAGATATTGATCCGCTGTGCATCATCATGGCAGACTCTATCAACTCCGTCCGGGTCGAAGCCCTCGTACGTTCGCTCTGGCCTTTGAAGCGGGATGTAAACTAACAGGAAGCAGGTGGTTATGAAGATTGTGAAGGCTTGCGCTGCATCCTTCCCAACCACGGCGACAGGCTCGATCGTGGGAATGGATGTAAACTCTACTCTCGAAATCACCAACACTTTCCCTTTCCCTTCTGCAGACGTTGCATCCTCCGACTCACACCCAAACGACCACATGGCCGCTTCGAACCTCGCAGCAGCAGCCCCACGATCCAAGGCAAATGTTGCGTATTCAAACGAGATGATCAAGAATCTGCGGGAAGTGAATGTAGATGCGAACAATGTGGGATGGTACACGAGCGCAAACATGGGCAACTTTATCAACACCAGTTTGATCGAAAACCAGTTCTTCTACCAGAAGGAGTTAAACGAAAAGACGGTCGCATTGGTCCACGATGTTAGCAGAAGCTCGCAAGGTGCCGTCAGTCTCCGAGCTTTCAGATTGTCTTCAGCCTTCATGACCGCATTCAAGGAGAACAAGTTCACAACTGAGAAGTACGACTATTGCTCACTGTTTCTGGTCCCCGCTAACAATGGACAGCATGCAAAAATCCAAGTTCACTTACAATGACATTCTGATTGAACTTCCAATCGTCATCCACAACTCCCACCTCCTCACATCTTTCCTCCACCAACTACCAGCTGAACTCCCAAAGGCAGACCTTGAATTCCCAAACAGCCTTGCTGAACTCCACGCCAACTCGCCAGCCCTCCCTCTCTATCCCAACTTCGACTCTCTTGATCTTTCGATTGACCCATACCTGGAGAAGACATGCGATTTATTGTTGGATAGTATTGAGACGCATTATACTGAGCTGAACAACTTTCAGTACTACCAGCGACAACTTGCTCGTGAGCAGGTTAAAGTTACGGCGTGGAAGACGAAGAGAGCCGCGGAGAATGCTACGAGAGTTGCTCAGAAGCAAGCACCTTTGCCAGAGGATGAATGGGAGAGGTTGTTCAAGCTTCCAACCGAGCCAAGCAGATTAGAGTCGATGTTGAACTCGAAGCAGGTAGACCAGTATTCGAGACAGGTCGATGGGTACACTGCAACGATTACCAGCAAGATGTTTGCCGTAAAGAGCAATCTTTTGCCAGAGTCATCATAGAGGTTTTCTGCTTTGGATTGGTTTGGCGTTGAGGAGCATGGTTGGCGCGGGTCTGGTCACTAGAAAGGTGATTTTGTATGATCCTTCGGAATAGCATGTAGCTTTACCAAAAATCGCAGTCTCTCCGTCAACACCAAATTTGACTTTATGTGAATAGTTGAATTCCTCCAAAGTTTTGAATCTGAGTTACTTCTAAGGGCGATGAAATAACCAAAGCAGAATTTGAATTCTCTTTCTGGAGGTTTGCCCTTGGGGGCTGGATGGTGGTGGGGGTTTTTGCCGTTCAATTCGAGACAAATATGGCCATCTTTTCAAGTCATTGATAACTGCAAGGGCATTTCAGAGCCAACCTACCATAATATATTGATCTAATGAAAAGAGATAATCCCAATGGAGATTCAAATATCCACCGCTGACCACCTTCTGCTATGAGTTTCCTCTTCTTAAAGGCGATTTGTTAGAAGGTTACCCAGTAAAATACTTTAGGAAAACTTGTTATGGAGAGTGATATATGTATTTTCTATGACAAAAACTTGGCCCTTTATCATTTGAAGAAAATAGACTTGAGGTAGGTCGTTGGTCCGTTCCGAGCATGCTCACTTTGTTCTAATATCAAGTTGTCGGCAGGCAAAGGTGAATTTGCACAACCCAAACAACATTCTAAACTCTCTCTGCTTCGACAACCAAGCAACAATGAGCGTCTGGTATACTGCACCTGATAGCAATCTTGCCGAGCATATGATAACTCCCGCTTTGTATGTACTATTTCTAACCTCATAACTCCAACCCCACAACCTCGCAAACGGCAGTTTTCAGACACAAACGGCTATACTTCTACTGACAATACACGAGAGCATTTTTGAGATTGCAGTACTGACATATCTTTCACAAGTCACCACGAGAAGTCTGGGAGGCACTGCTTAATCCTATGCCTTCTCCTTCTGGACCTTTTCAAGATACGAAATCTTCCATCAAACACACAACAACAAAAAACTTACAGAACATAGAAGCCATGGATTTCGAGAAGAAATTTGCTGCCCTGGCTCGGAGGAGAAGAAAGAACGTATGTGCAGATCAATTCAACATCTTCCCCATAATCTCGTGAACATCAACTCATCACGTTTTTGGACTTCATAGTAAAGGAAGTCAACGATGCTGCTGTCTCTAGCCAGCTGGAGAAGAAGAACCGTAAGTACAGATACCAAGCAACACCTCCCCGACATTCTCGCGAGTACCGGCTGATCATGTTGTTACACAAAAGGGCAGAACAAGTAGAGAAGTGGGTGGACCGAGGAGACCATGTGTCGACGATGACGGATGAGGAATATGAAGGGTGTGTGGCTAGAGAGGAATTATTGCGTGCTGCAACAAAAGCCTTCGTCGAGAAGTACGCTAGCATTGAGGGCGAAGAAGAGGTGTCCCGCCAAGAAGTTCTTCATGACTGGCCTCCAGCTAATACCTGACCTTAGACCCCATCCCCGTTTTCACACGTTGGTGGTTAGCCACAACAACAGATAGGTAGTTAAATCAAAATCAGCATGGTATTTTCGGTTCTTTCTACTCTTCGTTTCTAGATGCTCTCTGATCTCCATTACTCGCATGACTATGTAAGAATAGGGTCCGTGACAAATATGGCGTAGGCCGAAGGATGGTATCTTCGTGAAGAGAGAAACAATTGAAACTACTCGCTCCTACACACAAGACCAGATCGAGTAACTCATATCAGGTGACATAAAGCGTATCGTTTTGCCGAAGCACTTGAACGAATGAGTAAGTATGAATGATATGATCGTGGCAACAATATGATGCGGCGTTTGTCTCAACTGAACGTGAGACGAACGGACGCTCTCCGGTAGATTCAGGGATCTGAATGTCAAGTAGGTGTCTGTCTGTCTGTAAACTGTGTATATTACACATTTGGTAATTCTACGAGTATAAAAATAATAGGACCTTTTCTTCTGTCGAATTTGATGAATAGACATTCAATTTGGAGTTGCAAAGTTGAGCCCAGGAGTTCATGAGTGAGTTTAGACGAAGCCTTGGCGGTTTCTGTTATCACAACGTGAAGGTGTCTAGGACGACCTTGGACACAACGTATTCAATGTGTAGATAACATTTGCAATCAAAAAAAGTGAGCAATTCAAGACTTAGACCTAGTGAAGATAGATTTTTCATGGGAGTGAAAGTGAACTTCTTCAAGGTGAAGAGGTGAAAATAACCTTTCACCTTCAAATCAAAAACCAAAAACTCGAAAGGGAAGTGGAGAGAAAAGTGAACTGATCGAAGTTTCGGAGAAAGGTTGTTCCGGATTAGCCTCATATCAAGATAGGCTTAGGCGCAAAGTCTCTGTTTTGGCGGTCAACCGAAAGAACCCCTCTATCGTCCACACCACCAAACCCTTCACCCCAACTTCAACCTCGACATCAACCTCAACCTCCATATAAAGCCCGAGACCAGCCTCTATATCAATCCCAAACAACCTTTAATACAAGCCAACGTTCACAATGGCAGCTCCATCGTCCAATTTCAAAGTAGCGGATTTATCCCTGGCTGCCTTCGGCCGCAAGGAGATCGAGCTCGCAGAGAACGAGATGCCGGGGTTGATGGCGACGAGAGAGAAGTATAAGGATGATCAACCATTGAAGGGCGCGAGAATTGCAGGTTGTCTGCATATGACGTAAGTATGAGCATTCTCTATGCTTTGGGTGTTTCTCTCTCATCAACCTTCCTCGAGCTAATTCGCAGCCAGCATCCAAACTGCTGTCCTCATTGAGACTCTCACATACCTCGGCGCTGAGGTCACTTGGTCTAGCTGCAACATATTTTCCACCCAGGTCAAATCCATCTCTTCTTGAAGCTATTGATAGTCAGAAGTTCTAATATTTCACAGGATCATGCTGCTGCTGCGATTGCTGCCAGCGGGGTGGCGGTATTTGCTTGGAAGGTCAGATCAGAACCACGTTCCTTTACATCTTATTACTCCCTGACACAAATTACAGGGCGAAACCGAGGAGGAATATGAGTGGTGCTTGGAGCAACAGCTCAACGCCTTCAAGGACGGCGGGAAGCTCAATCTCATCCTCGATGACGGTGGAGATCTTACCGCCCTTGTTCACAAGAAATACCCAGAAATGTTGAAGGGCTGCTACGGTGTTTCTGAGGAGACCACAACTGGTGTCCACCACTTGTACAAGATGTTGAAGAACAAGACTCTCTTGGTCCCAGCCATTAACGTCAATGGTGAGTTTTGGCCATACCGATCTTTCTGGCCTTACAACATTGGTAAAATTTACTAATATGACTTTAAAGACTCTGTCACCAAGTCGAAATTCGATAACAATTTCGGCTGCCGTGAATCCATCATTGATGGTATTAAGCGAGCCACCGACGTTATGATTGTAAGTCACCCTATTCCCCACCATTTTTGACACGAAGATTACTAACAAATTCTCAACAGGCCGGAAAGGTAAGAACCCCAAAGACCGTTTCAATTTATTCTTAAAACTTCACTTTCTCTAGCGGTTGCGCGCCACCAAAGTTTCTTTTCTGTTTATTTTAACTGCATTCTGCTTAACAACCCCATACCTCCGAAAACCCTCTCAATCTCCACACAAGATAACAGAACCAATCTAATCAAATTTCAGATCGCCGTTGTTGCCGGTTTCGGTGATGTCGGAAAGGGATGTGCCACCGCTCTTCACTCCATGGGTGCTCGTGTCATCGTTACCGAGATTGATCCTATCAATGCCCTCCAAGCTGCCGTCTCTGGCTACCAAGTTTTATCTATGGACAAGGCTGCTGCTCTCGGACAAATCTTCGTTACCACCACTGGTTGCAGAGACATCTTGGTCGGCTCTCACTTCGAGCAAATGCGTGATGATGCCATTGTTTGCAGTAAGTTTTTCTCTCCATTTGGCAGAATAGGAGCTAATTGAGGTAGACATCGGTCACTTTGATATCGAGATTGACGTCGCCTGGTTGAAGAAGAACGCCGCTAGCGTCGCAAACATCAAACCTCAGGTTGACCGCTTCTTGATGAAGAACGGCCGCCACATCATCCTTCTTGCCGAGGGTCGTCTCGTCAACTTGGGATGTGCCACTGGTCACTCTTCCTTCGTCATGTCTTGCTCTTTCACCAACCAAGTTCTTGCACAAATAATGTTGTACAAGTCCGAGGATGCTGCATTCGGTGCTAAGTACGTTGAGTTCGGCAAGACCCGCAAGCTCGATGTTGGTGTCTACGTCCTCCCCAAGATCCTCGACGAGGCTGTTGCGGCCCTCCACTTGAAGCACGTCAACGCTGAGTTGTCTACTTTGACCCCAGTTCAAGCTGAGTACCTCGGCCTTGATGTCGCCGGTCCATTCAAGAGCGAGATGTAAGTACCACTACCCTATTAGCTTCAAAACACACCACGCTAACATACCATACTTAGGTACCGTTACTAAAATATTTAATTGTTCCTTGGGTTTTCATTTGTTTGGGCATGGCATGGGCATTCAACACGAATAATGAAGGCATGATTCGGGGGAAAAGCATTTGTCCTTCAACGGCATAGAAGAGTTCTCTCGGAAAAGTTTTTTCAACAATGGGTTGCTATTATCACAGCGTATGGCGTTACTTGGTCCTAGTGTCAACCACGGTCAAGTAGAAGGTCTTTTGCTTCGACAAAAGGGACAAATTTGTCTTATAGAGAATTCACACCCCGCATTGACGGAGGATAAAACGTGATAAATTTTTTGCAAATGTTCGCCGTGTGCTGACAGTGCCGTCGTTTTCAGATCAACTAATAAGTGCTGTTGGGTTTAGATTTGGGACCTGGATCATGGTGTTGTGTGTTTTGCCTTTCTGGAAGACCGTCTCGAGTCCCTTCTTGCTTCGACGTACCCAAGGCCCCAACTTTTCTTCCCAGACTCACCAGAGACCTCCATGCCCACTTCTTCTGCCCTTATACTGTACCAACTCGGCGCCTCGACATTTCGCACAAATGGGTGAAGCTACAGCTCGAGAGCCCCATTCCACTGAACAATTCCTGCGTTGAATCGCCGCGCATCGAGTCCGCTATCTCACTCACATAAATAGCCAGACCGAGAATTTTGCTTCCTCGGACATAGCAACGTCTGCATAGGAGCCACGTCGCAGAGATGTGCAGAAGACTGCCATGCTATACCCCTCCTCTTTTCCCTCCTCCTTCCCCTCCTTTGAGATCATGCGCGAAGATATGTACGGTAGACTAAAGACAGCCCCATGAGTAGCCGACTAAGCCTACTGCAAGCTGTTTGGCTCTAGGTATCTCTGCAGTCCGGTCGGTCTACTTCGCATTGCGCAGCGCAGGTCGCATTGCAAACCCTTATTTCGATCCATATCAGTAACCGCGAGCTATGCGTAGAGCATCTGAAACGAGGATTCAATCTGTCTCGTTACGAGTCACAAGCTTGGCTTTCGAACTAAGAGGAAACAGGATTCATCCCTCTTCACCTCGCTCTCCAAGTCCTTCTCCTCCAAATCCAAATTCAGATCTTACAATATCAAACCGAGCTACCTTGGCGAAAACATCACCACACAAGACCTCGACCTCTTCTCCTACCCGGAGGGTACTCGCCTACATTTTGGATCTGAGGGAGTACATGCGGTAGTGCGAATAACAGGGTTGAGAAATCCTAGAAAGAGGTTAGACGATTGACCAGAGAGATTGTTGGATCGAGTCGGAAAGGTCGAGGATAGTAAGGGGAAAAGACTTGGGAGGAAGGTGGGTGTTATGGGGGTGGAGGTAGAGGGGTATGTGGATTCAGGCGCCCAGGTTTGGGTGGAACAGCCGAGGGATGGGGGAGAGATATTTGGTGTTTGATTCAAGTGATTGTGACCATTGAGGGTCTCTTTCCCCTTTTTTTATTGAAGTAGTTGCTGTTGATCAGGTTGCTGTAGGGGTCTCTACTGGAGGAGGCTGTAGGACTTGAAGGCTTCTTTTGGCTCGTGGACGGATATTCACAAGTCTTGATTTTGTACAAGCTTCGATTTCCGTTTGCGTTTCCTTCCTCCTGAGATTTCTTTGCTTCCCGCAGCTCGCTCAATCAGAAAATTCTTTGAGTAACATGAGTGGATATAATGTAAGAGGTGAATATCAAAATAAAAATATTTGCATTCAGTTCATCCGTTCTAGAGTTGAGATAAATGATCTATTTCCTTGTCACCCTACACCAAAGAGACGAGGGAGACTACATGCCCAGGTAGCCGGAATCAAATTAATGCTAAAGATGCAAAACGCAAAGCCAACGGAATCGGGTATCTCACAAAAGCCTCCTCCAAACATATATCATGGTATCCATACCAGAGTGTATGGTACAACTGTTAAAAAATCTTAGACTCCTTTCCAAATACGTAGATTGTCTCAATCGTCTGTCTTTCGGAACAAGTCTAAGAAAATGTAACGTAAGACTCGTAACGTCTGATTTAATCAAGTCTGACGACGCATGTATAGGTCGGTTGGTGCCGGTATAATAATATTTTAGGCCAACAATTTTTGTTTTTGCTTGCTTTTCTCCTTCTCCCTCTCTTTTCCCTTCGTAAGCGCCATGACGATGGGTTTGTCCGTTTCAATTACAGTCTCCTCTTTACTGCCCGTTCAGAGTTAGGTGTTTTCCCAAGGTAAATAGATCGAAAGAGTGCGGGGCCAAGGGGATGTGATAAATGAGGAGTGGAAACGAAAGAAGAACCATATGAACAGGAAGAGACAAAAGAGGAGCCGACAGAGCAAATAAAGAGGCAGACGAAAGAGGAGACGGAGGAGGAGACAAAAGAGAAGACGAAGAAAGAGAAATCGAAAAAGGAAAACGGAAGGGGCAAACAAAAGGAGAAACGAAAGCACAACCGAAACCACAGACGAAAGGAGAAGCCAAAGACCGAAACCAAAGAAGGAAACATTCTACGGACCTAAAAACATACTCGAAAGAATCGGCAGCTGGAAGAGACAGTCAGTTTGCTATCCGTACACATACACAGCTATTCCCTCACACGTAGGTGAAGATGGGAGGGGGGGAATAGATGTTACATACCTTTCCCATCCACAAAGTACACCTCAAAGAAAGTCATATCGCCCTTTGAAGAACTCTTCTTCATCTGATGTCTCTTACTGTAATCTTTACACAGGACATGCGGTCGCAGATCTCGAAGCCATATACGATGCTTGCTTTTGCGATGCAACCAGAGGGGCGTGTCGTATTGATGGGAGACTGTTTTCATCATCAGCTCCGTAAGCAACGGAGAAATACAACAAAATAATAGAAAACGAACGCACCAAAAGCGACCCAAACTGGGCACTTTGCCAATTCGCCATTCAACACACTCGCGACCAATCTCAAACCACCACATTTCTCATCCTGCCAGACAGCAAGCGAATGATGGAATTCATCGTCCACAATCTTTCCCCAGAAAACACGTTTTTCGCCCGAGAGGCGGTAGTCGGCTTGATTGATGGTGATGGTGAGAGGAGAGCGAGCTTTGAGGGAGAGAAAGCTTTGGTGGAAGAGTACCATTTCTGTGGGAAGTGTAGAATGTTAGTCTGGAAGACGTGTGGAGGCGAGAATGAAGGAGGGGAAGATGATGAGGACTTACTCTCCCAAGTTTTAAAGAACAGGGCAATCCAAAGTATAGAGTGGGCTTTGTTATTACTCCAACGACGGAATTGGAGAGAAGCGCCTTGTCGGCGAACACACAGTTCGTGGACACCATATGATGAGTACATGGGGTTATTGTATTTGTCCACTGTGAGGAGTTAGCGAGCGAGGAAAGGAAAGAAAGAAAGGGGAGGAGAGATAACGCACTCCATCGACAGAGCAATCGCGTCACATCAGCTCCTTCTGCGTGGAGGTAGAGAGTTATTGATAATCGGTTCTTGTCGAATGGCCTGTGGCATAATGTGTGAGCCGTTGCCGTGAAGTGTTATGGATGGACGAGGGAACTCACAGCTTGAAGAGAACAGTCGAGCCTGGAGGAATGCCCAATCGCTCTTCCACCATTATGGGTCCGAAACATTTTGAGCTGAAAGGGTGTTAACACAGAAGAAGCCCAAGGAAGCAGTGGAAATTATGTCGGATAGAGACTTACTCCCTTCGATGGGAAAGTGCAGTACTAGAACGAGGTTGATATTCAAAGACTTTCTCGGCCCAGTGACGTTTCTGTTTACATTTAGATAATAGCCTCTCAAACGCTGGGGATAGATACCTCGAGCTGTGCTTGATTCGGCTGTGGGGCAGCCATATGAGGTTGAACAGTTGGCGGAGGAGGCGCTAAAAAGAATAAATAATGTTTACGTCAAACCAAAAAGAATGGTACAAACAATTGATTCCTTGCATGACCCTCACTCTCAATATCCGTATACGCAACACTTCCAGATTGTTAGGGTCATAGAGAGCCGAACTACACATCGTCATTAGACAAAGCCCATTCACACAAAACACGAAGAAAGATAGTCAAAAACACACTTGCTCAATAACCTGATAAGCTGGACCAAGAACTCATTGTAAACCACGTGTCTCTCATCCAGCTCCATCCCCGCACTCAACACCCCCATCCTCTCACTCATGAGAACCCACTGACTCCTAACAGCCAAATTCGGATTATCCACATAGACCAACATCTCCCTCAACGTCTTGCACAGACTCGGCAAGATGACATTCAGATAGTAAACGATAATGGGCACCCTCGCCCTATAGATGGGGAAGAGATCGTAGAGATCGCGTAGTAGGCGCGACGACGACTCGATCTCGCGTAGGATGGTAGAGATGGGGTCGTAGAACTCTAGACCGAGCGTCTTGCGCATCCGGATGAGCTCGACGGAGACCTTGTCGGCTCTTTGCGCCTCGCGCCAGCAGCCCAGCAACTCGTCCATATGGGTGGGATAGACATCAAGAATTGGTGTTGTTGTTTGAGAGAGAGTTGCAAGGAGAGAGACAGAGAGAGGAAGAGGTCTCTCTATCTTGAACAAAGCAATCGAAAGGCAAGATCCGGGGGTGCAGCAAGTACAATATCAGAATAAAGACCCAACCCCACACACTAAGCACACCGTGTACAGACAGTATAGTAGGAGCAGGAAGGTAGGAAGGTAGGAAGAGCGGCTCTACTAATCAAGATTACAGAAAACGGTCGTTGATGGGACTACCTTAGGTACTCTGACGTGTCAGGGCCATGTCTGTTCGCTCATCCCCTCCTCACGGATTGTGTGCGCAGTGCGGTGGTGCTGGACGAGATTTTTTTCTTCCCTTCCAGCCACTACTACTGCCTCTCCGAAATCTTCATGCGTGAAACCGGGTATGGGATAGGTGGTAGGATGCATGCATGCATGTAAATTCCGTACCGAACGAACCAAAAGGATGGGCTTCTTGTGGAGACACGATACGATGCAGAGCATACAGTGCTGCAGACCAAACAAGCCAAAAGCCAAAATGATGAGGTGACAAAAGAGACAGACGAACGGTGGAATGATGGAATGCAAGCGGCCAAGCGGCTGATAAATGTGGTCAAGTGGGGAGAGTTTTGTGCTTCCCTGAAGTCTAGTATTGATCGAACGATACGTGATAGGTATTGAGTGGTATCATAAATATGGAATAGAAAGAGGTAGGCAGGACACAATCGCGGAGAATAGGCAGAGACTTAAAGTTCCAGAAAGTCAAACTCTCTCGACTCGCACTCATAAGCATAGGCATAAGAAATAAGAACAGCAAATGGCAAACTCCAGAATAAATGCAACTTGCATCCCATCTCTTCTAGAATCAAGATCGCTAGATCCAATCTCAGGTTCTTAAATCTTGAAACCGACTTCCAACCACCCAACAGTCTCCTGTACTCGCTCGTACCGTGCTTCCAGCGCTTGCTGCACAACCACCTCAAAACGACAACTCGCGAGAGAACTGTAGACAGACACTAATCTGCTCGCATGTGAACGCTCTGCAAATATGTTCTACAGGTAGTGTTACAAAGAGGTCTGAGCCGAGCAAAGATGCTTTCTCTGGAATTTTGGGGTGTGAGAAGAGGAGAGGGCTGAGAGTAGAATAGGAGTCAGTCAGTCATCCTCAGTGTCTGCCTTGCCTGGCTTGTCACCTAAAACGCGAACCAGGATTCTGGGATCTTCGACGCGTTCTTAAGTAGCAGGCGAACATGTGATGTGATATCAATTCAGTCCTGAATTATCAAAACTCTTAAAGCCAGGGTCAACGTGTGAATGTCACAAGATGCTTCTTCTTTGGCGTTACATTCGCGGGTCAAGTAACGCACTACCACAGTAAATACATACACAAATAGACATGATTATTCCCGGTTCATTATGTCTAATCCTTACTCACTTATGGACCTCACAACCACTCAAAGTCATGGAAAAAACTTGTTAATGAGATAGTTTAAAAGCTAGAGTACAGGAGATATCATTGATGTACGAATGCTAGAGCGTAGACAGATCCATTGTAGGTCAGTGTCTCAGCATTCCAGGTCGTCAAGAGAATCATCAATGAGATCTCACACCAGACTACCGTCTGATTGCAAAGCCCTCCGTAATATCGTCGCAAAGCATATCGTAAAATAAGAAAAACTGCATAAAGTCCCAGGTCCATCCTTCCCATTGCAGTAAACCCCAGCCCAAAGATGACGAAAGCAAGAACCGACGCTATTGACGGACGACGCTCTCACGGAAAACAGGAACATGATCATTCCGGAGTGCGTGTAAATCGAGGCGACATCATGTCAAGATCGAAGAAAATGGTACACATCTCTTAAGATGACTCCTCCTCTTCAGCATCAGCCTGTGACGGGTTAGCTTATTGTGTATTTTTTTTTTGAAGCAGCTCGCGCATGCTTACCTGGTAGTTGGCTTTCTCATCCTCATATCGCTTCTTGTCGGTCGCGGCCTTAGCATCATAAGGAGCACGTTGCTTGTCGTTGAGTGCCTT
Organism: Tetracladium marchalianum; assembly: GCA_037074945.1. Lineage (NCBI taxonomy): Eukaryota > Fungi > Ascomycota > Leotiomycetes > Helotiales > Tetracladium > Tetracladium marchalianum. Next base: position 79,923 of record JBAMDN010000103.1, read on the forward strand.
CCATCGCTCTCCGAGGAGCTTACCAACTTGGCCTGGATAGAATGTTAGCATGCGCAATGTATGGGACCTCGGAGCAGAACATACCGAAGGTGATGCCAGGGTTCTCTGAGCGGACGTTCTCACGCTGCTCATTGGCGAAGAACATGTAGGCAGAGAGACCTCTCTTTGGGGCATTGGGATCTGCAAACGGAGTTAGCAACATGGCAAAGGCATGGAAAATGACGCGACAGAGAGCAAAAGGACGCGACTAACCCTTCTTCTTCTTCTCAGTTCTGGCCTTGGTGGCACGCTTGGTGGTCTTCTCCTTAGGCATGGTGGTGGATGTGTGAGACTGTTGAATTGAAATGTTAGTGTGACAAAGACTACAGTGGTCGCGACGGTCAATTGACCGTTTGGATGGTTAGGAAGTCGTGGTGGTGAGGGTGATGGTGTTGGGGAAGAGGAGAGTAGAGGAACGCGACGGATGGAGGCGGTGGGTTGATTCGCGACGAGTGAAGTGGATGCACCAGGCGCAAAGCGAATAAATCGGTCGCGATCGCAAAAAACGCGCGTAAAAGGGATGGAAAGAGAGGAAAACAACATACCGGAAGGTGACTTTAGTGTGGAATGGAAGTTGAGAGGTGAGGGTTGAGCTGTCAGGGAAGTGTTAGCTGTGTGTCGATTTGTTTTGATGGAGCGCGCGAAGGTGCAAAGCCGTGGAGAGATGAGCGACGACGACGAGGTGTTTTGAAGACGGAGACGAAGAACAGGAAAATGGAATGCAATCGAAGAATTAGAAGAAATCCTAGATCGATTGCAGGCCCGAAAAGCGCGAAGCAAAAAGAAGGAGAAAATTGTCGGGCAGAGCAGGTGATATTGGGGCCTTGGGAATAGATAGAGAGACTTGCCTTATGAAATTTGTATGCGTTTTGCTGAACGGTGGTTTTGGTGAAGAAGAGTAGAGAGGGACAGACAGCTGCTGTTTGGGGGGGAAGAGGAGGTGGTCATTAATAAAGGATGCATTCTACGGCTAGCCGAGTGTACATCTGAGTACGCGCTAAGCCCAGACGCAGCCCAACTGCCCGCACCGCCGCTGCACCACCCATCGGTAACCACCAATACCGGTACGTCCTCATTACATCGACGCGACGGCCTCTCGTCTCCCCGGTAGCTAGCATCTACAGTATCTCTGTTTTCTACATGCAGTATCACTCCATTCACTTGGCTTCAGGTTGAAAAGTATCTGGATACTGTGTGCATATCTGTACCGTATGTACCCTACTATCTTGTCGACTGCGCGAATAAAGGGCAGAAAGGGCAGGAAGGGACTAAGGAATTGACACCGTCACTTCGGCCCATGACCTCCTTACTACTAGAGCTCCTGCTACCACTCACTGTGCTGCTTCGCTTGTCTGGCCTGGTCTTGCTATCAAAGCAGAGGGGAGGCACACTCCCAGTGATGTGCAGAGGAGAAACCTTGGTCCAAACTTTGTCACAGCGTAACCGGCTGAACACACACACACACCACACACACCATTCAGCCCCTCACGTGTGTGTAGCACCAGCATAGATCATGGCGAAACAGGGTGGAAAAGCAAGTTGGTGCAATGGGAGACGACTCTCATCTGTCGGACTGTAGACAGCAACGCGCTGGCCAGCCTCTTCCTTTAATCGCTATCTCTGTACATTGATATCACGTGCTCGGCCACTTTTCCTCTTCTAGACCACAGTCCGCCGTGTTGTGGATGGATAAAGAGAGAAGAGAGAGCAGGAACAGTGCGGACGGCGCAGTCAGTGGTTGGTACAGTACAGTACCAACGATCCATCCTTTTCAAAGATGCGCCAGCGCACGGCGATTAGAAGAAGGTAAAGTCAAGGCAGCACGTACATGAAGCAGGCAAATGCGAACTACAATAATAATGCCTCATGGCTACGAAACTCACTCCGAACAAGTTTGCTTGAAGAACACAATCATGCTCTACAATACCCTTGACGCGACGGACAATGGACCCGACGGAGTACTACCGCTTCCTTGCTATTCAACAGTAGAAGGTCTAGATTCTAGGTGTGAAGCAACGCTGCATAACCACTTTTCTACCGAACATTCCTGGCGAGTTCTATCTTGCATAATGGGCGCGTCCATCAGCCCTTTTCTCCATGATATCCTGTCAAATGGCTCTCACGAAGCGAGCGGTCTGCCTACCCTTCCTCCCCCTCTCTATCCAGTACTATCTCCAACAACTTTTCATCCCTCGCCCAATCCACACCGCTTCCTACAATCACCCCACTCGCAGTGCCTTTCATGATCCTCCATTTCTGTTTACTTGCCTTCACTTGCGCCTCCAGCTCCTCCAGCTGCTTCCTCGCCTTCGGATCTTCAATATCTTCTTTCCTCATCGTGTTGGCTCGCTCGGCTAACTCTAACATCTGAGCTGACAACTTTGCGTTTGAGCGACTGAGGATCATGTGCTCGCTCTCTACCAATTTCAATTCCTCGTTTGCGTGTACGACTTTGGTAGAGAGAGCACTGAGACAGACGGAGACATTGTCCCGCTCTTGAATGAGTGGAAGGAGATCTCTGTTTGACTGTGAGTTTCGGGCAGTACCCATTCGAATCAACGACTGCACTTACTGCTCTGCTGTCGAAGCTTTGCTGGTTGCATGAACGGCTTTGATGATGGGGTTCGCGATAAGAGTTTGCTCGATGACGCTGCATCGAACTTGGTAGTTGGCTCTTGCCTTCAACAGCGCTTCTTCAGCTGCTTTGATATTTTCTTCTGATGCTTCTTGACGTGGAGCTGTATGAAGGTAAGAATTTGTGATGAAAATGGATTCATAAATATCGCTGGATTCACCTTGTGAGAGAATGCCTTGTGCTTTAAGGAGTGCAACCTCTAACTGTAATTCTTCAAGTCGATCGTAGACTTCTAGGACGCGTCTTTCTTCCTCGTTCATGAGAGGAGTCTCTTCCACCTCTACTCCTTCCATCTCATCGTCCACTTGGTTGAGATCCATCTTGAAGTTTAAGCGTGACCAACTCCAGAAAGTTTCATCTAGTCGCGGTTCGATAACTTAAAGCAACCAAATACAAAACAAAATATAACAACGATATTTTCCTACCGCCAATGAAGACTCTTGTCGCAAACGTTGTTGACTTTCCAGAAACGAAACGCGAAGCTTCCCTCCCTCGGAACAAAGTCACCTGCAGCCCCAAGGCGACCAGCCGCCCTGACGTTGTCTTGGCAAGGTCAATCACCCGCCTCTTGTTGATTCAGTTGTACCAGAAACCATCTCACCCGAAAATCCCCCCCCAAAGGAATATGCGACAGTATTTGTTCGCAGACTTTCCACCACATAGAGGGAATCTACGGCTCACCAAGCTGTAGGAGGGAAGTAGCGGGGATGGCGCCCCAAGTTTTCCTGGCGCACACGGGTCAACGTCTACAGACGGACTCGTCAACCTTCGCATCGTGAGTTTAATCCATCTGGATACACAGTTGCCCAACGTACGAAACCTGACTGCGTGAAGACTAGAAGCTTTTAAAGTTTGGGTGGCTAAACACAGTACTATTTCTTCAAAGGACCATATTGCTCTCACGTCTAATGGGAGACCAGTGAGGTCGCTTGCACTTCTATCAGAGGTAATATTGACCTACCCTAAATACTCTAGTTATCTGACAAGAAACAGCCTGAGATATATATCTACGATGGCCGGATAATCGGTGCTTCATCTGGATCTGCGAAATCAAACACCTCGGACGTGCCTACTCCCGCGAAATACACTCCTTCAAAACCTCCCGATACCATAGTCAACCAGAATGATTTACAGGCATGGAAGGATCTGTTCATGGCAAGGAGATCCTGGGCGCTCAAGGTTGTTGATGCATCACAGGAAATGTCTGAGCAAGCCACCCAGCGGTATGACGAGCTGGAAATCATAACGAAGGGTGTGGATGCTGCGGTAATGAATTTGGAGAAGCATGTCAAAACCTTGGACCAGAAGAATGCAGATGCTCAGTTGTGGGCCGCCGATATAAAGAGGGAACAGGAATCAGCAGGGACGGATTGGGAGACATCTATAAAACGTTTACGGTCGATACCAGCTGCCAACGATATGATCGAGTTCGTTACTGGGCGAGATCTACGGAAACCGGATCGCAGAGCTTCCCTAGAGGATTTGATAGAGGTAGAAGAAATAAGGAAAGCAGCAAAGGTTATGAGCAAAGTCTCGGCATCACTGAATCGAAATGGCGTCGAGCTTGGAACAAAGGTGGATGAGATTATGGGAAAGATTGATATACTTTTCGAGAAGGTCGAGAAGAACCCTGCGAGACTGGCAGTCGGCAAAGCAAAGGAACCTGCTCAGCTGATGCAAGATATTGAACCTATCGCCAAGAAGGTCAGTAACGACTATGAGAGTGTATTGAGCTATCAGAATTCGTCCAAGAGCATTTCCCAAGCTTCCAAGTCTGCCCTCCTACACACCAAAACCTTTCTTCCGAACCTCTCGAAGAGAAGTATAGAAATGTATGAAATTCTTCGGCAGGTAACAGAGTTGCGAAATAAGGTGGCCACCGAGGCAATCGAACTCATGCACGATATCGCAACTTTGACGACAATGGTTGGAGAGGCAAATAGTCATTTCACGGCTCTGAATCTCGGTAAAGACACAGAGGAGGCGTTTGGAATGATTTCAATGTTGAACGCTCTACCATACGCATATGCCTCCTTTGTTGCTGAAGCCATCCGTCGGAGGGAGTGGAGTGACAAAGTCCGGTCTGACTCTTCAACATTAGCTAATGAAATGGCTACTTTCCAGGAGGAAGAAGGAAAGCGCAGAAGAAAATGGCAGAAAAATATTGGCTTTGGTCTTTGGGGCAATAAGACAGAACCTCAAGTTGTTGGATTAGAGGTCAACTTACGAGGGGACGAAGAACAGTGGCCCCAAGCAAGACGAGCAGATCTGGAAGAGTTGATCGAGGCCCTTCAAACTCATGGTAGTAGGCCAGAAATGATTTCAGAAATCTCGAAACTTCTAGCAGAACTCAATAATCCGACCAAGCAGCAGACTAAGCGAGCCAAGGCATTCAAAGCTGGCAGCATTCATGAAGCTGCTCTTGGAAGAAGCACATTGCTCGTTCGTGGAGATGATGAGCTGGTTCGTATACTGCAAGAAGAGAAGCAAAAGACTGAGAGTAAGCTCAAAACGGCGGAAAGTCGTGTGAGAAGGCTCGAAGACCTCCTCCACCGCCAGAGCCACATCAGCAGAACATCGACAGGCAATGTGTTTCAGCTTCCTGGGACACCAACATCTGAAATGCACAATCCATTGGCTTCGCCTCGGCCACAAGATGACATGTCTCGACGATCTTCAGTATCCTCTCGACGTTTCTCTTCAAATCAAAGTGCAGAAGAGAAGGCCTTGCAACAAAAGCTGTTATCAATGGAAGCCGAACTAGCAGCGGAGCGAGAGCGAGTTTCTGGATTACAGCATCAGATTGTTGTCAACAAAACCGATTCAACTAATTTACTTGGCCAGGTGGAGGAAGCGAATTCCACGAAGAAGGACTTGATGGAAAATTTCGACGCACAGCAACGAGAATTTGTCGAAGAGCGCAAATCCTTGGAAGAAGAAATTAAACGCCTCAAGTCCAAGATGGAAGAGCTTGAGGATGAGTTGGACAGATATCTGGGATCTCGCGAAAATGAAAGGACAACGATTGACGAACGAGTCCGGGCACTCCAGGAAGAACTGGATGATTTCCGCAAGGAGGTCGCCGCAGAGGCTCAGAAAGCCCAGGGTCAAGTCGAATTTCTCAGGAACGAAGCAAAGATGCAGCGGGAGGCCAACGAGATTCTTGAAAAGCAACTCGAAAAGGCTACCGACGATAGTCGTGTATACGAGTCTCGCGCAAGAAAGGCCGAAGCTTTATCAGAGGAGCAAGGCAACGCTTTGAGAGATATTCATCAACAATTATTGCCTCGTTCTGCTATTCCTGAAGACTCTTCCGCTCTCATTCAAGCATTGGTGGCCTTGTCTGGTGATTTAGTTGCTGAGCTTCATTCCGTAAAGAATGATGCAGCTATTGCTCGATCGGACCGAGATGCGTCTCTAGCTACCATTGCTACTATGAAGGTAGAGCTTGAACAAGCTCAGGAAAAGATTGTATCAATTGAGGCGGAATCGACCAATCTTCGGGAAAATCTGACCGAAGAGAAGGCAAGGTTCACCGCACTTGAAGGAGAACTAGCCGATGAGCGCGAACAGCTGGCTTCTTTGAGAACCAAGATTGCGGACGGCGAAACTGGTTCTGAGGCACTTCGTAGCCGTCTTGAGGACGAAGAGAAGAAAGTCACAACCATGTCAGAGGATCTGGCTACCCGACTATCCCGCATCGGTGGTCTTGAGGAAGAGCTGCGAACCTTCCAGGACAAGTATCAGTCTGCTCAAAAGAAGTACGAGAAGCTATCGCTTAGATTTGAAGCGCGTACTTCTCGAGCGAAAGATCTTACTCAGCGAATCTATGCCCAGAATGATAGACTCTGTAGGCTTCTTGAACGACTCAGCTATTCTGTCACCAGAGAAGGAACCTCAATGATCATCCAGAGGATACCAAAGTTGGATCGCTCTATTGTTAATGCAAATGATTCTTCCGATCCCGGCTCCAACATGAAGCGAAGCATCTCAGCTGGAGTTCAGCGAAGATCTATGGCTGATAGTGGTGATCTTGATCTCCTTTACTGGATGCACAACGAGGACCCAGACGCCGAATCTGAGAAGTACAACTCGTACCTAAACTCAATTGGGTCATTTGACGTTGAAGCTTTCTGCGAAGTAATTACCAAACGCATCAAAGACATGGAATACACTGCAAAGAAATATTCCAAGGACGCTCGTGCCTACCGAGACAAATCACACGCAGCGCAGAAAGAGGCACACGAGAAGATCGCTTTTAAGAATTTCAAGGAAGGAGATCTCGCTCTCTTTCTACCCACTAGGAACCAGGCAACCGGGGCATGGGCGGCGTTCAATGTCGGTGCCCCACACTACTTCCTCCGGGAGCAAGATTCTCACAAGCTGCGAAGTCGAGACTGGCTACTTGCTCGCATACACAAGATTGAAGACCGTGTTGTGGACTTGTCAAAGTCGTTGGCTGGGACGCATCTCCCTGTGTCTGACGAGAGATCTTTCGGGGAGGCCAGCACCGGAGGCGATTCCTTCGAGGACGACAATCCTTTCGACCTCTCTGACGGTCTGCGCTGGTATCTCATTGATGCCGCAGAGGAGAAACCTGGGGCACCGTCAACACCAGGACTCGGTAAGAGTACAGTCGCCAGTGCTCACATCGATGCAACTGGAGACATCCGCCGTCCAAAGAAGTCATCCAGCAGTGGCGTTGACGGCATCAACCGCACCCTTAGCAAGAGTCTCGACAGTAGACGAAACAGCAGCAACTCCAAAAAAGCGGCGCCAGGAGTGAGTGGGCTCATCAAAACTGCATCTACAGCCACAGACAATGCATCTCTAAAGAGCACTTCCACGGCACAAGTCACGGGAGGCGAGACAACCGGAGCACAGATGATTCGATCGGCCAGCAAGGATACCAGTAATGGTGGTGGAAGTGGAAGTGCAGACAGAAATCAAACTGCGGAGGTGGGGAACCATGACATTGATGACCTTCTGGGTCCATGAAAATACGGTACTCGATTGACTAACCCGACCCGAATAGACTCCCGCTAAATCGAACAATACTTCCACTGGCACTAGTCCGGCTAAAAAATCTATCATCTGGGATAGTTTGTGGTATGCTTTCTCTCATTCTCAGGATCTTTTTTCATATTCCCAAATAACTGTAAATTGACTGGTACTGATGTGTCGTAGGTCTCTAGATCTCAGCCTCGAAAGCGGCAAAAACAAAAAGTGAAGGCGTGAATCATATCAAGAGATGGGAACTATATAGAATGTAACAACAACCATGGGAGTTTTGGGGGAAGAAGATTCCGGATAGAACAAGAGGTCAATTACCGGTCACATAAAAACACACATGTACTGGTCTATGGGAATTCGAGGGTATTGGAATGGTATGAATGGGCATGTCGCACAGCAAAGGTTTAGGAAGTTTGGTTGTATATATTTTTATTTCTCCGGCGTGGCATGGCATGGCATGGGAGCGTGAGGGCTTTGTTATCATCAGATACCACTTTTATTCTTGCACATTTGTAATTAAGCAGATTCATTCAAGCCATGTCTAAACAAGGCTGGCTCTTGGAAGTGTTGTTTTTTGTGATTACAGCGAGACTTTCTCCACTGGACTGCTACGCTCAAAATAGAGGTTGAATTGAGTATGTTTCTCCCATCTCTCATTTCTTGTCACAACACTATATGATAAGTCTAATATTTAATTCCCCTCATAGTTCCTGCTTTGCTGGCAACTGAATACTATAGATGTTAAACTCCCCGCGGCAATAAGTACGGTCAATAATGTCTGCAAATACCAACACAGCCATAAAAACTGCTCACTCCGTTTCGGAATCCTTGCTCCCACTCCCAGACAAAATCACCTCGAACACCACTTTCTAACACTATGAAAATGTATAATTAGCATGTTGCAATTGATTTGGAAGAGCCATCGGGCGTCTCTGTGATTGGAGAGTCTGGCAGCTTTCTGAATCGTTTAAAGACTTAGCGAAATTCGAGAAACTTACATCTCTTCTTCACCCAAATCTCTAGGCAACCAATCTTGTCACCGCCAATATATTGCACTTTCGAACCCAAACCTCCTTCTATACGCATCTTGAAGAAATTAAGGGCATCCGAGAAACCCACTTCCCAGCCTTCACTGTACAGGTGATGCTGGAAAGTCTTTCCGGGGTTGTTGGTGTTCCAGTATGCTTCGTGCTGGGCTCGAGAGTTGATTGCGAGTGGTCCTCGTTGAGCGTGTGCAAGTTGGACAAGATTTGAAACTTCTTGTGCTGGAAGAGTGAGTGAGTAAGGTGGGGAGATGTTATTCCTGCGGGTTTGCTCTTCAAAACCCCAGTCTCCGCCTGGCATCCAACTATAAAGATGTGAGCAAGTCCATCTATGGATTAATCTTTCTCGTGTATAAGTATCGCATAGGTTGCACTTACTCCATCTTGTATGTCCAGAAATATGAACCAGCAGCTTTCTCGTGCCACTTCCTGCTTTGAGCTTGCCCAAATTGCATTACCAGACCATCTTTCTCGTCTGGTTGAACTTGTGACCATGTCTTGGTGTCGAGCACACAACTCCATTCTCCAATCACTACCTGAGCCTCCCCTTGATCGCGAATTGCGCCTTCCTTTCCGTCGAGTTCCTTGAGCTCTCCTGGGATGCGGGCAATAATCTGCTGTGGACTCTGATTTCGATCTTCGTCGGTGAAAGTGTAATATTTGTGAGTGTCGACTATCACTGGATTTTTGGCTGGACAACGATATGTTCAGCAGGAACTTGGAATTATTAATCCATGAAATAGCAGTAACTTACGCTGAGTACTGAACACTTGTCGTCCATTTACCCACTTCAGGCAAGTCTCCAAATCCCACGCATCAGAAATGTAGATTGGAATACTCTCATCGACACGCCCAATCTCACGGATCACATCTTCGTACCACCTGGAAGCATATGATTAGCTTATTCCTGGTCCTTGTTATCTAGCATGAAAGATCGGTATCAATTTAACGTACTGGTACATGTCCTTTGCGAGGTGGGGTGACTCGTTCACAAGCTGGATACCAACCACACCTTTGCAAGCTCCAGAGTGTACCTGTTCAGCAATGAAAGCCAAAGATTTCTTCGCAGCGTCTCTATTTCGTTCACTTTCCCACAAATCTGCTTTGCCTGAGGTTGTACCGCTATGCTCCTCTCTGTTGGCGCCACCTTGAACAGCACTGACAGCGAGTCAGTACAGCGTCTCTCATATCTGTAGACCCGTATTTAGGAACAGAAAATACTTACTGAAAGTCGATCAGAGTCCCAATTCCCCAACCATTAGCCCTCCTCGTAAGCTCTTTCACCGCAACCCACGCATTCGCATAAACTCTCGCCACCGTCTCAAAGGGTGTATCTCTACACCACTCCTCTCCAAGTGTGAAATACCCAATCGGCAATCGAATACTTGTACACTTCGCCTCTCTCGCCAGCCAAGCAAACTGCTCCTCTGAAATGGCATTGGCCCAGTGACTCTCCCATCTCTCACGGGTTGCCTCGAGGCCATGCTGTTGGAAATGGCTGGTTACTGCGTCGAGTTCAGAGCCACCAGGTGCATCGGAAGGGAACATTGAGCCAGAGAGCCATCTTTCGAGGACGAATATTGATCCTGTTCGATATATCGAGTGAGTTCATTGCAACAGGAAGGAGAGTATTGGGAAACGGACCAAGATTCGTGCCGTGGTGGTATCGATACCTAATAACATCTGTCTGTGTGGGGATGGCGAAAGTCGAAGGAGTGTTGACCTCTTCTTGGAGAGGTTTTTGATTGGAATGGGCTAAGTCCTGCAGCTCTTTGAAGCTGGACTTGGCTTTGGAGATGAATTTCTTCATCTTCAATGAGGTAACCAAACAAGACGAAGGCAGACGACAACTCGGGAATCTGGTTTGTAGATTTTGAAAAGATGGAGGTATCAATCAGCCTCCAATTGGTGTGTTGGAGATAAGAGGAGTTTTTAGAGGATTCGTTGATACCTCAGTTCGACGAAGGTAGTTGTTTAGCTTCAGTCGAGAATGTTGTGATCTTCAAGACGCAAGCAGGTGGGGAACATACTCCACTTGTGTGTCGTCCCTTCTCCATCCTTTACTGTATCTCCAAAGTAACACATGACTTGCCAGAGCATTTGGATCTCACCTTAGAGTGTTTGCGTAGCTCTTACTAAATCACAAACCATTGTTGTGATTTGGGATCCAGCCCTCCCAAAAGTTCGACAAACACCCGCTGAGAATGAGAACGGCATTAAGAGATTCAAAACTAAGCACAAGCAATGAAGAAAGAGTTGGATATACCAAATTCCTATGTGTATTAGAGTTTGATCAACATGGATATCAGATCTTGAATTGTGTTCTGGAATTGGATGGCACGCATCCAAGAAGTTGAGTGAAGGGTCCCGAGAAGGTGAGAAGAGTTGCCCCGAGGACATGACCAAGCCACTGTCAGGTTGGGGTACACATCCTTGTCTGAGAAACCTTCTCATGATCCAGAATGTAGAGATAAAATCTACCTGGAGAGGGGAAACTCGTTTGTCCTGGAGAACCAGGTAGAATAGTCAACTCTGCTGACTCGAATGGAGATTTCTCCTGAGCAAGGAAGGAACCAGCTACATAATGCGCGAAAACAGGAAAGAGGAAGGATACACAGATAATTGATTGCTAATAAATTCAGATCGTAGAGGCGTGTCTTCCACGTCGAATTGCAATCTCTGAAACTCGCAAGCAACACCCAGCACATCTTAGTGCTCAGGTGAACAATCCTACACAAGTTCACAACCACAATGTCGAAACACAAGAATCACACGAGGCACGGAAATATGTTCGAGAACAAGTGTCTCACACTTCTTGCAGATTGTAGTGTTGAGTAACACACGAAATCTCAACCTCTTCACATGTAAAGAAAACTCTTTCCCACAAAAACAACGATACAATAACCATTACTGCCCGCTGTTCTGGAGACCCAAACTGTCGGGGTTCATACTTATTCAGCCCTCGTACAAGCGTACAGTAACGAAAAGCAAAGCCTCCGAGCAACTGATCTGATCACCAAGTCGGCGATCTGCCCTGGCACCAACGTCCCATCTTCTTTCTCAGGTACGGATACAGGCGCACCAAATCACTTTCTTGGGAACCAAGCAATTTCCTTGAGAATGAAAAGGACGTCGGCACGGTGGTACTAAGTACGACAGCCGAGACGGCTGCATGGGATAATAGGGACACAGAAGCACGTTGTTGGCCTCGGACGGAGGATGTTCCGTGGAGACGTATACCTTTGATAGATGGAATATGGACATGATAATCGAGGTAGAAACGAATAGGTGGTCATTATGTTGTTATGATGGGAGAATGGGCGGAAAGCTGCAGTGATTTGCGAGACATAGCTCGAAGCTGTCCCCGAATTATCTGGCTGGCAAGAGTTGAAAGTCCGTAGATGCGGTGTTGGGTGTACTGTGATACTCGACGATGTTGGTAGCCGCTGCATCGGCGTGGTTGATGATTTACAATTGTCTCTTGGTTGGACTGCGAGTCCTTGGGGTATTCTAGAAATCTGCATGGATGCTATTCGATGAAGTGTAGAGTTGATGGTTTTGCGAGAGGACTGTGATGATTAGTGATGGACTGGCTATGAGAGTTTGATTTCTAATATGGATAAGAGAATACGGGATGTTCAATATATTGGCTTCCATGTTTGTGGTAAAGCAGGTAGTCCATATAGTTCTGTAGAATCGCTTATTGCCAGACGATTGGAGTGATAGGAAGTCACGCTTTTGACCAGTCGGACTTCGCATTCACGACTTTGTGAATAGAAGAACCTGATTTCTCAGGTCATTGGTGTTACAGTAACTGCCACGATCTCGGCAGAATCATGAGCCTTGACCGAGTCCTGATGGAGGAGGTTGTTCGGAGCAAATCAATTGAGGCAGCAGGGGGAGAATGGGAAATGAGGCGGCTCCTTCAGACATCCTATCAGAGTGCATATCCAGGGTATGATCATGAACGCCTCTACAAGATCTTTCAATCCTTTAAGGCTTTGCCGAAGCGTCCAAGCAGATTTTCAATAGATATATTATTGCCTTTGGCTTGTGGCGTTGAAAAAATTGCAGGATGCTGTGGCTATCATTGTCTTCGTCGTCTATCAAACCATGTTCTTGGGATAAATTCAAGGATACGGTAGCTTTACCAAAGTTCAATGTCAATTCTTTGTTTTAACGAGACGAATGTCTCTCTATCAGGAGATTCCCAGACAGGCATCTCCAATGACAAGTGCAAGCATGAGAGAGTTACTGTTGGTGCAACTCGAGGTCGTAGCATGATCGCTCGATCAATAACAGGCTATGATTGATCTTCAACGCGGGACAAAGGGAAGTAGGAAAGCCACAACATAATTTAGTAATAGATGAACGCTCAAGCAGACAGAAGCCAAAGAGCAGAAAGAAATACAGCAATGCCGATCAGGTGAAAAACAATGCCGGCATCAAATTGACATCTGTGATGTCGATCTCACACCAGAATGCGGAGAAGGGCACGAAAGGCACCGGGTGGGATGGAAGCAATTGCTCCTGTCTCAACGACACTCAGACAGTTGTTGTTTCAAAGGGCACTTCATCTGATGTCTGTTGGATCTTGAATGTGGCCCTCGCGGTGCGGTGGGAGTTTACAAACTTGAAACTTTGTTTTGATTGATTGCTCGGAGTCCTCACGCATCGCACCCGCTAACCATGCAAGGAAGGCGACGAACAACAAAGACCGGCGGCACTAGAACTTCAGAAGTTGACTCTCTCTCTCTCTCTCTTTCCCCTCTCTTTGTTGGGCCAAGAGCGTCAAACTGCCTGCATGCATGAGATAGCTGCCTCTAGTAGTTCTGAGTGGGCAAGTATTTGTGATCAAATTCTGCACCGCTGTTCTGAAGAGAGACAATGGAGACAGAACGCATCATTTTGTCGTGGTGTTGCGGTTAGCAACACCACCTATGGCTTGTTTTTTTCTACCGTAGCGCCGCCCCCATCAAAGAATGGGCAAGTTTCGCGCGTACCTTGCTTTCGAGGCGCGCCACGCCGACCACCACCACCACCCCTCGTCCGTCCTCCTTACCCTTCTTTTCCTCGAAATCGTTGTTGATATCAGTACAGTACCACCTCCCCTTTTCCTTGCATGTCCGACCCTTGCAGCAACAAACACAACACCACGTGTTGAAGGTTCACCAATTGACCCGTGCCATTCTGCCCAAGACGATCACCCCGCTGGACCGGCTTTTGACGAAATATGAAAATGCTGTCGGGATGGCGGGCAAGGATGATGATGGATGGTGATGGTGATGATGATGATGATTCAAAATCGAGCTTCTGTCCCAGTGGGACTGGCACATCGTCAAGAGGACTGGCTGTACTCACTATCACCGCAAGCCATGACTCGATTTCTCTTATCGTCTTTTCCAGTGCCTACTGTACTCTCTTCCTTCGTCTCTACTGCATGGAAGAAACATGCAGCGCGCTACAAATATTAGGAGTGCCCGCCGTCGCTGTGTCTCACACCCATTGCTTCTTTGGAGTCAGATAGAAGCCTGAGGTGCACACCGATAGAATCGGATACTTTGTGGTACAGAAGCTCGCTCGTCATGTTTGCTTCTGCTCATGATGCCTGCTTGCCACGATGATTTGCAAAGCTTGGAGTCGAGATTGTTGTGGAGAGAAGACGACAGGGCAAAGCGAGAATTATTGATATCGCCGACCTCCCGGCAGCAGGCGAGAAATTTGATGCGGGAAATCTTCCCAGGATTGGGTCAAGCCGCTCGTACTGTACCCAATAATGACCTTTCTTGGTATCCTGCGATCCTTGAAAGGCTTGGATTTACCCAAGGATTGCACAATATGGCCGTGCGTTTCTCATCAACCACTCCATGCTGTCGGGTTTGCGCTACTCCAGTATTATTCACCTCTGGTTTTTGTTTTTCATGGTCGGCCAACTGCAGACTTGAGTCGTAAGGCTCGATTCCAGGTCTTCGAGAAAGTGGTCTACCTGCATGGAAGAGGGCGAATGTCTGATTCAACGGCCTGTCAACCCATCAGTAGAGAGGCAAGCGGAGCATCTGCGTTTGGTGGAAATGAGAGGTTAACAAGTCCCACACAACGGCCCAGCGCCGGAAGTTCGCGACACCTTCAAACAAAACTACACCTCCGACTTGGACGGAGATACTAACTACTAGTCATAAAGTTACAAACTCACGCGTCTTGAGGGAAAAACTCATGAACCTGGTCCAAAGACTCGAGAGACATCACTATCATGGGGGCGGACGAAGCAAAGAAGCAAGGAAGCAAGGAAGCAAGACAGCGACGTAGAGGGCGAGATCTCGAACCCGAAGCTCGAAGCTACAGGAGTCAGAAGTGCCGACAGTTGTCTGAGACCGAAGAGCCTCGCCAAACACGCAGATATACTGCATCTCCAATTGGAAAGGTTCTGTGGCAGTCTCTGATTGGAACTCAAGCTATCCCGTTTTGGTGAGTCTAGATCGACGGCGAAAAGCTTCTTTGCTCTCCTGGGCCCTCTTTCAGACTCGCTCGTCATCCGATCTTCTGTGATAGGCGTAGTCCGCCCACCGCCTTCCCACGTTTCTAGCTAGATCGGGCCAGCCTTAGCCGAAAGCGGTCTCTCTTCGCGATGATGCATTTCTCTGCGACGCTGTTGTAGCTGAGGGGTGCTGGGCCCATGGTCTTGCAGACTTGCTGTGAACATGATTGCCGGCCCTCGATGTCTCTGAGAGTCTGACGGCCTCGTCGGTGGGCGATCGAACGACTTTGAGCCCTCCAAAGATTCAACAAACAGGGGACTTTCCCACATGGCCCTCCACCTCGTCAGTATATTTCCGGCCTTCCGTCGTCAGCAAGTTTGGGGAAGAGGGCGACGGCAGGCTGCTCCGGGTGAGCCTCCCAGCTTTAAGGTTGGATTAGGCCGGCTTGATTTGGGTTGGATTGTAGTGTCTGAGGGAGGCTTGTTGAAGTTGTTGTTCCTCGAATCAAAAGTCTACCGTGCCCGCAGCGCGGAGGTTCCATGGCTCCGTGAGTCTTTGCCCGCCTTTCCGCCATCTTCTAGTCGCACAATACAGTAGTGCTTTCTTCCTTGGTTCAGATGCTGCAAGGGGAAGAGAGGAGTCTTTCTTTGGATCTCTGGAGTATTTTGGGATACGTGTATATGTCGAGTGGTTGAAAGATGCTTCTCTATGACTAGACGATGTACCGAAGTTCTGGTCTCGCAACCGCATCGACTGCGCAATAGCAGGGCATCATAATGGACAATACATGATTTCCACCCTTTCGAAAGTCATCAATGGCGCTCACGGAATTCTTCATGGTGCCATGGTGGTGGCTTTAGCCCTGGTGTGGTCGCCTGCTATTCGCTCGTCAAGAGCCCTTCTCTTTGGGCACAACTCAGAACTCCGCGAACACACACATCCCAAATGCTCGTCACCCCCTCCAACCTGTGCCTGGGAGATCTATCTCTGATGAATAACCTCACAGATATCATGGCTGTGCACGTCGATGCTGCTTTTGGAGTTCCCAAATTAAACTTCGACATGCCGTTCGCATGGAGAGAGATCTTTCTCCAGTATCTCGGGAGCATATTGATGGCACGGGATGATCTCATGATGAACAAACCTGGGAACCAGCAGCAGCAGTAGCAGCAGGGGCAACGAACAACAACAGACGACAGACCAGACAGGTGTGGCAAAATTGTCAATGGACGTGAATGGTCGAATATGAAAGAAACAATGCCAATTGTTGACAGAGGACGACTGCTCGGCTTGGGCTGGTGGCTCTATCCGAGTGGGATAGTCGAGTAGCTCTTGACTGACTTCTCTTCTCTCATTTGCCCATCAACCTTGAACGGTTGAATCTTTAAAGCCAGAAACGGATGAACAGGCGGTCGACACAGGCTGAAAAATCCAAACTGATGCGCCCGAAAGCCGCCGGATCGGGAGTCGAGCGAGTCGAGAGCGAGGCGACGATTTGGCGTGTTGATCTCTCTCCACAAACTCACCCACCAGGACTCACCTTTAGCTCCGACCAGCGAGCACTTTGGCCGCTTTTCGTAGGTTGCGTTGCACTAGCATTCAGGTACGAGCAAGGATCACCATTCCAGGGGTTCTGGGCAGAGATGCCAGTCCGGATTTGCGTGTGCTACCCTCGCTGGGCATCCTGGATGCTCGAGACCTCCAGATTGCCCTTCAAAACCCATGCTATGCATGCTATGCAGCGGCAAAGTTGTCCGGATGCCTATCGTGGGCATTTGAAGGGTATGAATGGAGCCAGACTGGCCAGGGGATGCGACGGGTGCTGACTGCAGATGAGCACACGGAGAAGCGAGAAGTTATGGGCCCAGATCTTGAACAACCCCCTTCCCCCCTCCTACCCACGCGCCGCCGTGACACTTCATTTGCAAGAGCTCAACAAGCAGCGAGGGATTTTGGAATCCCAGGAAGTCAAGACTCCAAAAGATCTTGGAGAGAGGCAGTCTTCCCAGGTCCACTTCTCCCCCCTGGTACATACATACAGCACCTTACGAACAAGCACCTCGCTCGTCTCTGTTACCCTCTTTCTCTCAATTGTCCGTACTCAGCCCGGTCGAGATCAACACCCTCCCTCTCTCTTGTATCTCGTGGTGGAAAGGGAGGAGTCGAGAATATCAAAAGTTTATATATCCGAGTTGCTTCCTTTCCCTTTGCCCCAAGTTCTGCCAAAAACACACACCCACACGCACCCCCACCAACAAAGTGTCTCTCTCTCTCCCTCCTACACTCGCTCGACTACTTTATCTAGTATATTGTCATTGGGTTTCTTTACAAGCAGAACGACACATCCATCCATCGATCCATCCAGCAAAGCCCCCAAATCCGAAACCCCAAGCACCCTCGACAAACACCTCCGTACTTTTTGTAGCGTGGAATTGGTCTCCATCGGACCTCCCTTCGTACACAGAGAGTAATTACCTGAAGTGTGTGCACGGGCAACCTTCGCTGTGACGAGCGGCCCCCGACCACAGCGCACACACGCACCAAGCTCAGGCTACGATCTGCCGCCGCCAGCTCCCAAGGCGCTTCCGTCAGTAGCCCCCTTCCCTTCATAATCTCTCCACTCCACCCTCCCGCCCCCATCGCTCTCTTCTTCTCTCCTCCGAGCACTCGATTATTTGTGAATCTCCCTTCACACAACCTGCCTTCGTTCCTCCGCTTTCTTGTCGTCCTTCTTTGCCTTTTTGCGTGGATTGTTCTCACTCTCGTTCACCTGCAGATTCCCTTCCCCACAGCGACTCTCTAAACCCTCTCGCGTCCATCGTCACACTCGCTCATTCTCTTCCTTCTCTTTGATACCTCCGACGCGACCACAACTCCCGAATCGGCTGTCTGCGAAGTTCTCAGCTTTCCACTCTCGCTCACTTCTCGCAACCCAAGACGTCTGCTCTCGCACCTTCCAGACACTTTCGGCTGTCGTCTACATTCGTTTGAGACAATGTCTGGAACTTTGCGCGTCGCCAATTGCCGTCCCGTCGTTCGCTATCCGAGAGTCTTTCACACCTCGACTCTAGCTCGCAGACAGTCTGCACGAACTCGCACTCGCACCACCATTACATGTTCAATCGTTAACACTATCAGTAACATACATTAATCAAATTACAACCACCGAGACTTGGATCCGGAAAGTACCGCCTGGGAAGCTTCTGGAGCTTGAGCTTGGCCGCAACTGCTTACCACCTCTCACTCCTACCAATAATTAACAATGGATTACCTGGAGTAGCTCGCTCTACACAGGTGCGTCCATGAGTTTGAGACTCGTTTTAACCTTAGCAATACGAGTTCGAGTAGATTAG
>JBAMDN010000107.1:0-15712 GCA_037074945.1 Tetracladium marchalianum
TCGAAGTACACCGCTTTGCGACGTGAATGAGGCTCGATCTTCATTACAGTACCAGGTCGCGTAGGTATGAATCATGCCAGCGAATGCAATAGCAAAGGGTATCACATGACATGGTGCACGTGATACTGAACTACGCCCTCTCCTTCCCCTCCTCACTCCTCTCTGGTGTTTGAATAAAGGCTTCTGGAGTTGTACCGTACTTTCTGTATCTATCAAGCAAGAATAAGAAGCAAGTTTACTTTCTTTCAATCCATCCATCTAATCCACCATACGACAAAGTCGAATCTCTGTAATTGAAGGCCTCCATGAATCCTCCATACAGTACCGTATCTCAATCCCTCAAATCAACATCAACAATCCAAGACGACTCAACGCACACGACCTTCTCAACCACTAAGCCCGAACCCAAAGAATCCATCATCAGAAACAACTCCAGCCACACCATCAAACCCCCTCCCACAACAACACAAACACTTCACAGCGACGGTACACCCCGCCGCCGCAAGAAATCCCGTACAAAGTCTGCTCGTCACCGGAATTTCTCACGGACTACTTCGACGCCTTCTTTGGATAGTATCTTGACGGGCGGTACTCGAGATATTAGCGAGGATACGAAAATCCCAACACCACACGCACGTACGCATACGCATAGAAGAAGGAGAAGACGTACGCATCCTCGCACAGCGATATCTTCACTTAGTTCTAAATCCCTCTCTTCACGTACGCATACTCGCTCATCATCTTCTCCGCCTCCATATTCCTTGCATCCACCATCAACCTCGGCGTCTTCGCAAAGACGTAAGAAACATCATCACTATCCTCGCCCTTCTCCTCGTCGACGCGGATCCAGATTGAGTCAAGCTTTGGCTAGACTTGATGATCTGGGTGCGTTGCTGTTCTTTAGATTACCGCTGTACATTGGGAGGAGGAAGACGATTTATGTGTTAGATGATGTGGGGATTTGGGGGTTGTGTAGGCCGTTGAAGGTCGTGGGGAGTTGGTGGGAGAGGTTGGAAGAGAGGTTTTGGTTGTGGAAGGATTGGAGGTGAAGGACAGTAAGAGAATTGTAAGAGGTGAGTTTTTGGTGTTGGGTTCGGATGGGTTGGGGAGTGAGTGCTAATGTGATCATATGTTTGTAGGAATACACGAACCTGGGGTACTGTTTTTGGTCGGAGACATCGAAACGCTGCTTGATAGTAGTATCCAGAGAACAGACAAAGAGATGACTTTCGGCTGAAAATTAAGAAAACCAGAAAACACGAGAGAGAGAAGAGAAGATGGCAGATTCGAAAGAGGGTCGGTACTACGTTTGGACATGATAATTGGAAGTAGCGGGACGCAAGACTGCAAAGGAGGAGAACATGGCAACAACCACAACCACAACGAGAAACAGAAAGCGGAGACACAAACAACACAACGCTCTTCAAATAGCATTTTCCTTTGTAAAAAAACAACGATAGCTCAAATATATGATTTCCACTTAGAAATACCAAGCTCTCGATCTCCAAAAGTCCAAATGTGCTCCGGAGCCAACCTGTAGCTGTGGGATAAATACCACATCTATTGGCCAGAGCTGTGATCAATCAACTCCATTTATTCAATATGTACAAGCCCAGTATTCCCATCCCATCCCGTCGAATCAATTCTACATATCTTACACCTCTCAGTGACGGTGGTGAGAGTAGATTTGTTTCTCTCGAAGGTGTACTGGTGTCTCATTGGCTGGGGTATCTGGAATAACTTTCTCGAGTTTCTGTATGGCATGAATTAGATATTCTTCCTTGACAATCCTATCATTCTAGGTAGTTTTGAGGGTGTGGTCCTACCAGGTTGTCAAAGACACATTTGTTAAGCTTCCACTCGTGGGGTCTGCATTGCCAAAGCTGTTGGTTGTTGTTATCCAGGCAGGTCCAGTGCTTACGGAATTCGGCAAGGCAGTGTGTGTTGATATCTTCGAGTCTGTGGGGGCGAGGTCAGTACGATAACATAATATAACCTGTTTGATATTCTCAAATGTCCCAACCCAATGCTCCCGGCCATTCTCCATCTCTGCGCAATCCTCCTTCAAATAAATTTTCGATGTTCCAATCTCCCAGGCAATTTCGTGATAGTGATTGAACACTTACACGCTCTTTGCACATCTTGTAACTCTACGTCCCTCCTTCAAACAATCCAACTCTCCCCTTCCCGGGTTCTCCGTCTTGCATTGCATGAAATCGTC
This sequence comes from Tetracladium marchalianum, assembly GCA_037074945.1. Taxonomy (NCBI): domain Eukaryota; kingdom Fungi; phylum Ascomycota; class Leotiomycetes; order Helotiales; genus Tetracladium; species Tetracladium marchalianum. The sequence goes on from JBAMDN010000107.1 coordinate 2,222, forward strand.
GTTATATGCCCTGCATCTCGCCCCAATGAAGAAACTCGCAGAAAGCAGCGGCGCCGAACTGCTACCAATTTCCTGGACCTTTGGGATGCTCTCTGGGAGAGGGGTGGTATCAACGAGAACGTTCTGATTGAATCTATTTCCCACCAATTGATTAGCCCTCCTTCACTCAATCAAAAGCGACAATTAGATCTAAGTACCTAGCTGGTCTGGTTGACATCTTGACGGAGTGTAGAGGGTTGTACTGTGATCAATTCGTGAAAGTTGCGAGCTTGACGGAGCTTTGGAAGTTGAAGAGAGGTCACCAAAACGGCGTTGTTGTGATTGGCCCACCTGCCGCAGATTTTTGGAGCGCGGAAGCTCACTGCACCAAAGCGAGCTTCACGTTCGCGACGGAGGGAAAATAAAAGTTAGCATCTCACATTCAGCTTCTCCTGCGACATCGTTTTGCTGGTTTGTCGACTTTGCTCATCCGATAATTACGTTCGCTACAGCTTCTCGAGGATCTGCTATTTATTAGTAGGCACCTGGCCTATTCGCCCTGTCTCGACGCGCTTCTCGATCCGAACAAGGACGAGGATACGCACCTAGGCTCGTTGTAGAACATCGAAACCACCTATCTACACCTCTAAACTCTACGCCTGTATACATCCCTCTGCCAGGATGAGTCTCTTCGGGCAGCCCGCTCAAACGCAGCAGTCTGGAGGACTGTTTGGATCAAGTCAACAAACCAGCAACCCCTTCGGCGCAAGCTCTCTCCAAACACAAACTGCTCCATCTGGCTCGCTATTTGGTGGTTTAAATACACAATCAAAGCCTGCGCAATCTGGTGGGTTGTTTGGTAGTGCTAGTACGAGTACACCTCAGCAAACCACTGGAGGACTGTTCGGGGGTCAACCACAACAGAATCAACAACAGGGCGGAGGATTATTTGGAAATAGCACAGCTCAGCAACAACAACAACAGCCCCAGCAAGGAGGAGGATTATTTGGAGCCAGCCAGCAACAACCTCAACCCCAAGGCTCGTTGTTTGGTGTCCAAACTCAGCGACAGCAGACAAACGCACCATGGGCATCAACTAACACACCTGCGACTCGTACGTTTCCCCATTTTAGCTGTAGAGCTCAAGCTAATATTTCACAGGTGAGAAGAGCATCCCAGATCAGATGACAACTGTCCTCGGAAAGTGGCACCCCGAAAGTCGTGACAGCGCATTCCAATACTACTTCTATAACAAAGTCGAGGCCGCACATGTGCCATTCTACCAACCCGGTCCCAATGAAGATCCAAAGGCATGGGAGGACGCGCTAGGAAAGAAGCCTGGACCAAACTACATTCCGGTTCTGTGCTCAGGGTTTGAGCAGTTGTCACAGCGGATCAAGGTTCAAGCCGTCAATATATCCCTATACAACCGAGCACTTCACGATATCAATGACAAGCTATCAAGGCTACTCCAGGATCATGAGACTAAGCATAGTATCCGTGCCTTGGATGCGAAAAAGAAAGCATGCAGTGTTGAGACAGCGATGCCTGAGGTTAGCTACCAAAGTGCAGGTCTTACGCAACCGTGGATATGCTTTGGGAGGGGATGAGGAGGATCTGAAGAAGAAGTTGCAAGAATTGGAGAAGGAGGCTCATGATCCAGGCCTTAGTGCTCGATCTGAAGAGATTTGGGCGAGGATGCTTACGGTGCAAGAGCGTGCTAAAGTACTGAAGAGCGAGATTGAGAGAAGTGGTGCAAATGCTCCTGATATGTTGGATGAGGAGACGACCAAGAAGGCGAAGAAGGTGAGTTTTCCGACGACTTCTAAGCGATGGCTGCTAATTATTTACAGATCTTGGAGGATTATGATCGACAATTGATTCATCTTAAGAAAGAGCTGGATTCGATACAGAAGGAGTATGTGGAATGGGAAGCATCACATAACCCCAATTCTTCCTCTAATAGGCTCAATGGCCAATGAGATTGGATACGAAATGGCGGAAAAGAATACAAGACATGTGGTAGGAATGTACAACATCAAAATAATGTATGGAAAAGTGGAGGTATGACTCGGAGATCCCTCAAGAAGGGGGATGGTCGTGGACTCAAATGATCGGTTTAGGGAAGTCCATGCGATTAGCCGACACCCAATATCTTGAAGTTAGACCAAGTCACTTGCAAACAAACATACAACCCTCAATTTTCTCCAATTTTTCATGTTAACAACACCTTACTGGTTAAATGCAGCTAACGGCGTCATTTCCTCCCACTTTGCTTTAGAATTGCTGACGGATGACTCATTGGTCGAATTGTATATCTATGTCACATCTTCCTCCTCAACTTCATCCAGAAACATAACCACAACTCTATCACCACGTTTCCTCTATCAATATGTCTACCGTCCCTAAGGGAATACCAGTCAACAGACCGGTCCCAGCTCTATTCCCCTCCGCCACCAAAGTTCTAACCAACAACCTCCCCACCATCACTCCCTCAGCGGCAGGCCTCAGCCTCATCCCTCTCGATATCTCCCACGCCCAAGACCTCTTCACCAACCTCGGTGGTCCCCAAAATGCCCATCTCTTCACCTACATGCTCACCGGTCCACCACTCACCCTCTCAGACTTCGAATCCCACATCAACATGGTCCTCGCTTTACCCGGCTGGTTCTGCTACTCCGTCTTCTCCAGCTCCCCACGGCATCTCAGCAATCAAAACCAACCTGAAGGCTCACCACCCAAACCCACAGCCATAGCCATGATATGTTACCTCAACATCCAACTTTCAAATCTCTCCGTTGAAATCGGACACGTGCTTTTCCCCACCACGGCTCAGCGAACCGTTGAGTCAACGACGATTAATTACATCTTGATGAAACATGCGATTGAAGATCTGGGGTTTGAGAGGGTGGAGTGGAAGTGTAATTTGGAGAATAAACCGAGTAGTACGGCGGCATTGAGACTGGGGTATCAATATGAGGGGGTTTTTAGGAGACATATGGTTGTGAAGGGGTTGTGGAGGGATAGTTGGTGGGGGAGTGTTTTGGGGGTTGAGTGGGAGGGGGTGAAGAAGGCGTTGGAGGGGTGGTTGGATGAGAAGAACTGGGTGGATGGGGTGATGGGGAGGAGGTTAGAGAGTTTTAGGGAGTAAATGGTATTGGAATGGAGTTGGTAATGGAGGAACTTAATGATGGAGATGAAGATAGAGAAGACGGTTTAAGTCGGTTTATAGAAGGAGAGACGTAATAACAAGGTCAGAATTCAACCTCAAGTATAATTTACAAGAAACAGTATATAAAATCGAGTAATCGTATGCTTCCATCAATACTCACTGGACAGTAGTAGTTGAATAGTAAGTCTAAGAATATAAAAGAGGATTTCGACTGGAGAGAATGGGTGTAATGGAAGGATACGTCATCCTCTCTCTCTCTCTCTATATATATAAAATAGTCTTCAACCATGTATAGAAGCTACTTGCCGCATTCTTTTACGGATGCCATATGACTCGTACCGTACATGAGTTCTTTTAAAAGCCCATGTTGAGAGATTGAGACGGATGTTCTTCTAGTCTCGAGGTTCTAAAAAGATTGAACATTCAAAATTTGATGATGTTCCCACATCGCAAACAAAACAAGTCGCTTCCTTGATCGTCGTTCCCTGTCGTCAAGGCTCGAGGTTCGGGAGTAAGAAGAGTCTTGATAGGGCCAAGTGCCAAGGCAGACTTCTCCTGACAAGCAAGTCATTCCTCAAATGACACAACTTCCGCAATCCGTTCATTCTATTTCGATACCAACCGACATCAAACGCATTTTAACTTCCGGGACGCCTGGGAAATATAACCAAGCTTGTTTCGACTAACACTCCCAAGCACAAAGATATCCCAACTCTGGGCCCAAACCCAAACTCTCCCACTCCACTCTGGCGGCTGAGCAGGCTGACTCGACCGCCTGGAACTCCCAACGACGAAGATCTCTCATGATCCTTCCGCCTTGTCACCACTGACAAGTGGCCCAAACACCGCTGTCAGCCTCGCCTCATCCCTCGTTCCATCTTTCCCTCCTTCCCAGGTTTTCAATTCGTCTTTCTTGCGAGTGCAAGTCCCGAGTGCAACTAACTGGTTACTAGTGTGATTGGGATGCTGGGGGCCGCATGGTCGGTTATCTCGGCGGATATTGGTGCAACGGGGAAATGCTCCTGGGCTTCATCTCTTTTTTCGCATCCTCGTCTCACACGCCTTTTGGTTCAATTTTACAAGTGGAACCAACTTCGCAATAACAGTAATCTATCTAACCCCACAAGCAGGAGCTGACTTGGTCCTCTGCTGCTTCAATACTACTACTCACTAGTGGATACCTACATTTCTATCTTTGTGCGCATATCCAGAAGAGATAGGCGATGCAGAGAATATCGTCTCTTTCCGATTTTATTTTTGGATATTTCACACCACGAAGCAGTTCTCCCCTCTCTGCGAGAAATTTTTATCAATACTCAGCCCTGTCGATCGCGACAATTCTCCGTCTCCGCCGCTCCCAAATTGGGGGCCAAACATCCTCGTTTCAGTGGCGCCCATGTCGAAAGGGCGTCGTTTCAGTGGACGTCAAAGACGCTCCTTGCGGCTATGGCTCAAAGTGGATATCCTAATCGTATATTGGGGGGCTCTCGTCGAATTGTGCCTACCCATATCTTGGGATATGCTTGTCCTTGATCGCTTATTGAATCCATGGCCGCCTCTGGTTGGATGAGAAAGAGAGGTTGGAGACTGGAGAACCCAACTGCTGGCAGTGTTATGACTTTGAGAGCTATGACCGGTGGCACAGCAGGGGAAGTCATAATTTTGGGAGAGAGTACATATTCTGTTCCTTCCTTCATTGCTTTGTTGCCTGTTTTCTTTTCGCTGTCTTGAAAGTTCCGGGTGGAACTCTGACTTTGGTTGTGCCAAATTACAATTTCGAAAGGCGTCTGTCTCCTTTCGTCGTCTTTCACATATTTTCTTATATTTCTTTACTACTGGATCTGCAAAGAATAGTCGCCCAAGATGACGTCCACAATTGCATCTTCCGCTGCTCCTTCGGTTCAATGGTCAACACCTGCACCATCCATGTATGGGGATAGACGAAGTACTAGGAATAATTCGATCACCAAGGCGTATAGTCCGGATTGGAAGTTATATGTTGGATTTGCGGGAATGTGTTTACTGGTTTTCGCAGCAGCTTTGGACGCAACTGTAGTTGTGGCAGGTCTTCCGGTATGAATACCCTCTCAAATACCAAAATTATGAAAGAACTTCCTCTGATAAAAGAATATCTAGATTATCACCAAAAAGCTCGAGGGAAACACCGTTTCAGCTATTTGGACATTATCGGCCTATCATCTAGCGTCCTCCATATTTCAGCCTCTCATCGTTTCGATATCATTCATATGTGGGCGAAAACCGTTACTGGGACTTTCAGCAGGGCTTGCCATAGTTGGATGTGTTATTTGCGGTATTGCGCCAAGCGGGATTGTGTTGGTAGTTGGAAGGTCTCTACAAGGCGCTGGAGGAGGAGCATCGACTGCACTCGCAGAGGTCATCACATCTGATCTTATTCCGGCAGAATTCCGACCTAGATGGTTGATGATCATGAACGTTATTTGGGCTGCGGGAACTGCCCTTGGGCCTTTCATTGGTGCTATAGTGGTCGATACAAGCGTTTGGGTACGTTTGAATTTTTGATCATTCTGTATGACTATGCTAACATCCCTCACAGAAGTTGATCTTCTACATAAACATAGGATTACATTTGATTGGTGGTGGCCTTTCTATGCTCTTGACGATTGACCTCAGAGTCGCTCGAGCAATGGGCAAAGCACTTGCAATGTTCGATTGGGGTGGAGTAGTTCTATTCATGGTCGCTTCTGTCCCGTTGTCCATGGCCATTATTCTTGTAAGTCAGATTCTCCAAAGTTCTTCCACAGAAATGAATTTCTAACATTCCTACAGGGTGGTGTCGTTCTCCCATGGTCAAGCTGGCAAATTGTTATTCTCTTAGTGTCAGGATCCGTCAATACCGTCTGCTTCATCGTCCGCGAATCTTTCTTCATCAGAATTCCCTTCATCGACCTCTGGCGTCTCAAAGATATCACCGGATTGACCACATTTCTATGCACCTGGCTTCACGGCTGCATCTTCTGGTCGCTCATTTCCTACCTACCAATCTACTACCAATCAGTTAAGGATCTTTCTCCCATCAGATCCGCCCTCGCTCTCCTTCCAAATACCGCAAGCATCATTCCGGCTTTCATTCTCATCAGCATCCTCATTTTGCATACAGCCAAATACAAGTTGATTGTTTTCGTCAGCTGGGCACTCGCCTGTCTTGGCGTCGGCCTCCTCGCCCTCCTTGACACTGGAACCACCACTGCAGTATGGCTCGTCGTAAACATGCTCGCTGGTATCGGATTGGGCATGATCTTTGCGGTGTTGGTATTTTCTTCTCAAGCCACCGCAACAGCTTTGAAGCAAGATTTCGCATTTGGCTCGTCGATGTTGCATTTCTTCCGCTCTTGGGGTGGTGTAAGTTTCCCTTTCCCTCTTCGTTCCCCCTCTTCTCCAAGGTATTTTGCGATATAGAAAGCGAAGCTGATATTTTCACAGTCAGTAGGAACAGCTCTTTCCGGAACAATCTTCCAACACGAATTCCTCTCCCGTCTCTCCACCGTCCCCAGCCTCCTCCCAAAAGCTTCCAGACATACAGCCAAAGCCTTCGAATTGGTCATCGACCTTCCGAAAGATCTGAACACCGATGAAGTGACCGGATTCGCTGAAGCCTATGCATACGGTCTGAAGAATATCTGGTTGACACTCGCAGTCGCTGCGATTGTGGGAGCCATCACGTGCGTGTTTGCGAAGGAATACGGTCAACATGTCTATTCGAGAGTGAGGGACGAAAAAGATGAGAGTGATAGCCTCAAGATCCGCGAGGGGAAGTCAAGGGGAAACAGTGTAAACAGTATGGACGCGTCAATTCGTCCGTCTGTCGCTGATAGTCAGGAGATGGGAACTCGTACTGTTGTGAGCAGCGGTCAACCTTCATTAACTGAGAGTGAGGATATGGGAATTCGCCCCGCCCCAAGCACTCGTCCGAACGTGGTTTAAGTTTTGGGATAGAAATAAGAAGTAAACTGGTTGTGTGCATCTTAGCATGGGAGTTTTCTGGATTTTTGGGGTTCATTGTAAATAGCATCTAGCATTTGAGATATAAATTGCGAATAGCAAACGAGTAAATGTATTCAAATTATCTGAAGACCCGTTGCAGAACCGTGGCTGCGGCGTTAGATATGATATGGAACGAATTCTCCTAGACTTGTGAGGAAAATACACATGTAAAGGCTACTCGAAAATTAGGGACAAGGAATGATACCTCTCATCCTCGCTTCCAGACAATAGAAACACCTCCTCCAGCAAACCAAAACTTTGTCCTATTGCTCCTCACCAATCCAACAGGCCATCCGCATTCGCCTTGCACACTGACGGCTTCTCCTCTAGCTTTCGACAAACTATCTCAAGGTCAGGCGTATTTTCAATCGGGATTCAAAAAAGGCGACGACTTACAATCATCATCGCCAATCCCAACACTACTTCGACCCAGCTTTTGCGCTGCTGGATTAATCTCATAGCCAGCCAATTGCTCAGCTTCTCGATGCGTCATCAACAACTTCTCAAATTCTTCAATGATAGGGCTAGAAGTGGGGATATCTCCAAATCGGAGTTTTTTCTGTTGCACCTGCAGGGTTTCCACTTGTGCTTTGAGTGTCATTTCGATTTGCTGAAGTTGGTCTTGTGAGATGGTGTTTGGTTTTTTGGAAGTGTACAGACAACAATCTAGTGTTGTTGAGGTCGCCGACTTGGGAATAAACCGTATCGTGAGAATTGTTTTGGAGTTGAGTTTTTGAATAAGTGTATTGGGAAATACTGTTCTAGTAGTGTTCTGGCTGCGGTTGAAGAGGGAAGTACACCAGCTCGACCGTTCTTCCTTGAAGGACATCGTTTGAGCATCAGCTGCTGAAGTCAGTGCAAGCTACAAATGGTCTCGCTCACAACCAACCTAAAAACTTCCAATTAAACCCCCCCTCAACCTTCCACTCCTTCACAAACTTCATCTTCCCAAACCCATCCACCCATCTCAAATCCAAGTCCTTGATCGGCTTCACTACCTCCGTCGTATCAAAATTAACAAAAACCATCCCACCCATCACCACACTCTTCAACTCCCACAACCCATTAGCACTCTTATCAAATCCCGGCGCCTTATCGAACTCCGGCGCCTTGATAAGTTTTCCTTTTGTATCGTAACTCCATCCGTGGTATTTACATCCTAGCACGATGGAGCTTCCGCATTCTTTTTTGGTTACGGCGTAGGCGCGATGGCGACAGATATTGTGGAAAGCGCGGATGGTGCGGTCTTTGCCGAGGATGAGGAGGATGGAGAAACTTGCGACGGAGAAGGTGCGGTAGTCGCCCGGTTTGTTGAAGTAGGTGGCGTGAGTTATGAAGATCCATTGCTGGGGGATGTTAATTTGGTTTGTTGGTGTTTCAGGCTTCTTACCGTGCTGAAGATGGCTCTTCTTTCAAGTTGATATTGGGTTTCGTCTATCCACCAGGTTTGACGGAGTTGAGGCTTCGGCTTTGGGAAGGAGTCGACATGGAGTTTTTTGCTTGTGATGGGTGAACTTTTCCAAGATGAGTAGAGAGAGATTGCTTTCAGCCATCTTCCTAGTGGAAGAGGGGGGCAGAACAGGAGCACCAGAAACAAGATCGCCAGAATCAGCTGAGAAGTGGAGGTGTCGGCTAGTGCCATCATAGTTCGTTTTGGTTATTCTTGTGAAATTTTTGGGAAAAGCTTAGGGAGATGCTAATTTTTGTATATCTATTCATTTCAACAGTTTCGTCCAGTGCTTGTCCTGCTCATCATATCACCTCACACTATCTAATCATCCATACAACCTCATCTCTTTGTACCCAAACTTATCATTAAGCCTCTGCAAACTTAGCACCTCATTCGGATCAACCATCCTGAGCAGCCGCATACGAAGGATCATCGAAAGTCGGTCGAGATTATATACCTTCACAAACACACTTGCATTATCTCATTGCAGCGTTACACTCACGTTTGCGATTGGTACGCCGTACCCTCCTTCACATTTACTTCGTCTGACAACCATTGGATGTGCCCATTAGAACAGCCAAGACACTTCAATCCTGCATGATGGTGGGGATCGGATTTCCAGAACAGGAATGAATACCTCTTCAACCTCTCGCTCCCACCTTTGCAACAATGCGCATCTACGTTTCTATCATGTAAAGGTTGGATGAAGAGAGTCTTGAATTCCCAGAGGCGTTGCAGTGCGAAAGGGGTGGAATTAACAGGTGTTAAAGGATGTTGTGTCTGCTTGGAACCCTAAAGATTGAAGCCGCTGTGGAAGGGTTGATTGATCATGGATTCCGTTTCGAGAACCTTGCCCGCATCGTGGTTTTGTAGCCCGGCTCTGTATCAGCTTGAGAGACGGGCGATATTCGAACGGGTATGTCAGCTCCCACTCTTCGAAGGTCGAATTCATACTTACATCGCTTCAACCATCATCCAGTCCTGGCATTTGCTTGGCCCCGTGACGAAGTTCCAGAAGAGAAACCACAAGGTTGTTTACGAGATTGCTCAGATTACGATTATTGTCGATAACATTAGTGCTGAGAGTGACGGGACTGATCAAAACGGGATTGTGGTGTATGCGGAAGACAAGGTAGTTTATCTGTTTTCGTGATGTTGCGAAGTGTGAGTATGCTCACAAACACTTCCTCAACAGAATCGAAATATCAAAAGTCATATCACGCCCACCGGTCTCGTTTTTGCAACTTTATCTCTTGCAGCCCCTCCTTTCTCTGAATTTTTCGCCGGACTGGAAGATCTGACAAACCGTGTTGATTTTACCAAGCTTCCTCATCGTCGAAGCATATCCTACACTGGAAACTTCAACTGGAAGACCATGTACGCATTACATTCAATCCCTAATCAATCCCTCTCTTCCTCTCTAAATACTACCAAAATCAATCCCAACATGCTAAATCTTTCTCTATGCATAGGATCGACGGATTCCAAGAATGCCTTCACTGCGCATACACGCACCCGACCTTCTCCAAACTATACCCACCAACCACGTACGCCGTAACGTCTCAAAGCAACTTCTCACAACATCTTGCCGACGCAACAAAATGCTCTGTCGCAGACGGTCTGTTTCTTTATTTCTTCCCCATCTGCACTCTTAATGTGTACGGTGGGGGAATGTCGAGTTTTCGGACGTGTCCAAGTGAGGTGCCTGGGCAGGCCAAGATGGAGTTTGATTATTATCATTGTGGTGGGGACGAGGAGTTCGAGGCGTAAGTTTTTCTCTTTTTCTCTTGAGAAATTTTCTGAGGTCTTGTCTTGAATATGAAATGGATTGATTGAACTGATTTTGTGGATCAGCTACTTTAAATTTGTACGTCAGGTTGCGTTGGAAGATTTTGAGTTGTGCGAGGTTGCGCAGAAGAATCTGGAGATGGGAGTTTATAGTGAGGGAATATTAAATCCGGTGAAAGAGAATGGGGTTGTGTTTTATCAGGGACGAGTTAGAGAGGAGATTTATGCACAGTTTGAGAGGGAGAAGAATGTAGCGAAGGAGGAGGAGAGTGTGAAGGATGTTCAGGAGAAAGTTGGGAATTCTGTTATTGAAGTTATGTGAGCATTGAGAATGTGTTTGGACAAAACATTTCTATTCTTTACTTCAGTCTTTGTTTCATTTGGCTAGCTATCATAAAAAATCTCATGTTTGGACAATTTAATCCTTGACAACTTTACTTGAATGTGATTTTCGCTTTCGTTCATGAAGGAGAGGGTTGTTATGAGGAGATGGTCTTGGCAACACCCGCCGTCAAGATGCGTAACTTCTTTGAACTAAGCACTAGAGCAAGTATGATGAGTCCACTTCTTATAAGATCTGAGCTTTTCAGAAGCTGAGTTCCTATTGAGATTCAAATCCAGCCTTCTTTAGCTCAATACCATTCTATCAAGCTCCATTCCCCACTCTCCACTCATATCGCTGCAATACAATGTCCCTAGAAGAAGAAACACCACCCATTCTTCATCCGTTGCGGCGGATTCATACTCTTCTTCTGTCTCCCAAACAGCAAAACGTATCCGCCATTCACACCATGAAGTTGACAAAACGCCAGCGAGCTCGAACTGATCTCTCTCACCACGAATTGCGTCGCTGAGTTTTCTGCCATTTTTTGTATCAGCAATGACACCATGAGCGTTAATTGAAAGTTTAGAAAAGTACCGAAGTCGTGCCAGACTCTATCGACGGGGATCCAGGTCGCTTGACTGTGACCTCCTTCGCCAAAGAACCTGAAATTGGCAGGTGGGCCGTTGAAAGTTTGGGGTACAGCGGCTGGGGCGGCGTGGGTGGTTGTGGCGAGGAGGGTGCAGATTATAGTTGGGATGGTGGTTGGGATTTTCATTTTGATATGTTTTGTGGGTAAAATGCTGCGTGTTTGGTATTAGGTGAGAAGTGTGGGTTGTTCAGTGAGGAAATGACAGATACATTTCAAGTCGACTGATTCAATATATACAACAATTTCTCCCTTTTCATCTCGAAAATCAGATGATTTAAAAATGAGTATTTTTAAACCGAATAACAACAGTCACACTGTTGAGATCAGATTTAAAATATGGTGTTGTAGTATGGTATGTGTCGGCGTGGTTGTCCTCGTGGGAGTACAGCGAAATTCAGTCGCAATTGGTGATTGGAACTATCGGAAACGTGCATAGGACCGAATCTGCAGAATAAGATCAAGCCGTTACTGTAAGAGGTGAAAGATGAGTGCTTATACGCTCAGATCAACAATCTCATGATGTATGGTAAATGGCCTGCCTCGTCGAATAGAATTTGTCACGTGTATTACACACCTTTAAGATTGTTCTAGGGCCGTCATGGTATAGTGATAGATCATTTCGAAAGTTTCTATGCCGTGACCGGATTGATAAAAGATTGTACTTCCATGCAAATCAAAGATTTGCGTTGCGATGGAAGGGCAGAACAATGAGCAACGGTCACCTGATTTCGCTTAGCACATGAGGGAGGAAAGTTCAGGCCTCATATGTAAACAAATACAGAGTATTCAGAATCCAGCTTCACTCGTCTTCTTTTCACCGAATCAAAGCCATTATATTGAGCCGCCTCAATTCACATATTCCTCATTCTTACTTCCTAATATGGCGACACCGGCCATGATGACTCACCCGCCCACTTCCGCTGCAGCCTCAGACCAGGCACTCACATTCTTGTCTTCTACAAAGACAATCACTTCCGTCTTACCTTCCTAGTATTGCATCTCATCAAGCACCACAACAAAACCTTGATCTCAACATCTCACAGTGTAGCATCAAAGTACTCAGCAGACCAAATCTCAACTACCACCATTTCATCATCCACATCACAAGGCTGTTGAAGCAAACATCCTGACGCATCCTCATCTCACAAGAACCATGCCACGTGATCTACCCACTGATATCGTTCATCCCGCTGTCCCGACAGTGTTGGCGAAACATTCGGTTTCGATGGCGGATTGGTTGGTGGAGAATTCGAGTTATGATGGGTTGGCTGTGGGTGGGTATGTGCTTCGTCTTGATCCGAAGGGACAGGTGCCGAGAGTGCAGCTTCTCTTGAGTATGTATATCCAATTTTTGCAATTTTGTTGATTTTTGTTTTATTTGCATGAGCCAGTTTTAGATTCAAATTGGTTTATCTCCATTTGTTACAAATAATGAAAACTAATGAGTTGTATAGTCCGTCGCGCCCAAACAGATTCCTACCCAAACGTCTGGGAACCACCTGGAGGAGGCGTCGACTTCTCCGATCCAACAATCATTCACGCACTCACTCGCGAAGTCTGGGAAGAAACCGGTCTTCGTGTTAAGGACATCAAACAACAAATCTGGGCCGACGGGACCGGTAAAGCTGGCGAACAATCTTTCCGTGGACGTCGAGGTGAATTATGGGCAAAGTTTAATTTTATAGTGGAGTGTTTTACTGTGAGGGAGTTGGGGGAGAATAATAACGGGGGAGAGGAGGGAAAAGAGGGAGTGGACTATAGTGTTGTGCTGGATGAGGAGGAACATCAGGATTGGGGATGGTTTACCAAGGAGGAGATGGAGAAGTTGCCGATGGTGGGGGATCAGGGGAAGTTGATTGCTGGACAGGCTTTTGTGGCTTTTGAGGAGGGGTTGAGGAGAGATGGGAAGTTGTGATGTGATTGAGGGTGTTGATTTATTTTTTTGTTTCTGTCTTGCTCGTGCTAGAGAAATGTCCTGAAAGGTTAAACTTCCTTAGAAGATCGACAGTGGAAGAGAATGTTGAACTTAAACACATGCGAAAGAAAAGAAAAGAAAAGAAAAGAAAAACAAATTCAACATATAGTTTTACCTTTCCTCAAAGAAT
>JBAMDN010000108.1:0-22042 GCA_037074945.1 Tetracladium marchalianum
TCAAACCACGCGATACATACCACGAAATCTACCACGCGAGTATTCGACCACCCCAGGTCGGCAAAGCAGTTGTCACAAGAACAGGCGCCTACAAGGTACTCAACAGAACCAATGGCGAAAGATTGAACAAAGCAGAATGCACGCTGCTACAGCGAGTCTGCGACTGCGGCAGTCAACGGTCAGAAGCAGGAGAAATTCGCGGTCTTGGGTGGGGGAATTACTGGACTCGCCAGTGCACATTATCTAGCGCGAGAGAAAACGAAATGCCAAAATCACGATATACGAAGGCAGTAGTTGGTGTGGAGGATGGTTGAACAGCAAGGAGGTTGAGGTTGAAGGTGGTTTGTAATCTTTGAAAGTGGTCCGCGAACATTGCGAACTGGTACAACCTCAGGATTAGTTACTGAAGAATTGGTAAGGATTTGATGATATTTTGAGATACTTTCTAATAGCTGCTATATATTACAGAGTTAGACATTGTTGACGAGGTTCTCATCACACCTAGAATAGCTCCCAAGCCCACAATCGCTTCATATATTACCCTGATCACCCTTGTTCGCATGCCAGGACCAGGCCAAGGACCCATTTTCTCTGTTGCTTGGAGCCTTATGACAGAGCCAGTATTCACGGGGCTCTTTCCGGGACTGTTGCATTTGCGCGCACCAAGTCCTTGTCGAGAGGAGTACACGATCAATCCATAGGCGAATTCTTGGAAAGAATGACTGGTAGTCAGCATATAAGGAGCACAATGTTGTTTCCTGCTGTATTACATGGTATCTATGCTGGTGATATCTACCAATGGAGTGCTAGGTCACTGCTCCCATGGTACTGGTGGCAAGATGCAGAAGATGGAGTTTTGATCGGCCAATTGGCTGCAGATGCTTCTCAGAAGGCAATCTGGATGACGAATAGAGATTATGATCTGAAGCATCAGTTTTTTGGATGTCAGACTGCTGTAGGAGAGATGCTGGACGATGCGAGAGTCTATACTTTCAAAGGTGGAGTGTAGATTTTCTCGTCTGCACTCGAGCAGAAATTACGAGCAAATCCCAATATTATGTTCAAGACAAACAAGAAGCTCAAGGGCGTCGAATATGATACCAAGCGAGATGGGGTGGCGGTAAGCAACTCTATCATTTCTTCAACAATACAACTACGGCTATACATGTTTTTCTAGATCTCCACTCAAGGGCTCATCCCCCCATCACATACGACACCGTGATATCCACTTTTTCCGCCCGTAACCTGTCTATCCTCGCACCCAGTACACTCCCCCATCTCGCCCCACAACATTCTGTCACCGTCATGGTCGTAAACCTCTATGACCGCGACCCACACGTCCTCCCGGAACAAGGCTTCGGCTACCTCATCCCGCGCTCAATCCCCTACTGAAACAAAACCCCGAATTCGCTCGCGTGGTCTTCTGACTTCTCCGCCCTCCTATATCAACAAGACACCGCCCCAGGACAAAAGTAACCGCTGATGCTGGTGGTCACTGGTGGGATGATCTCCCCTCTTATCCTGACACCAAAGAAGGAATTGAAATGGCTAAAGCGGTGTTGAAACGGCATATGAATATCACGGGATGAGCCTGGAGGCTTGGGATGTGAATTTACATAAGGAGTGTATTCCGCAGTATAAAGTCTGGACATGATGCGTATATGAATGAGGCGCATGGGGAGTTGAAGAGGGGCCTTCGGGGGAGGTTAAGGGTGGCGGGGGAGCAGTTATAAGGGCGTAGGATTACATGATTGTGTGAGGACTGCGAGAGAGGTGGTGACGGGACTTCAGAAAGAGGGGTTGACGGGTTTGGATGAGTTTGCGACGGGTGAGAAGTGGTTGAGGTTTTTGCCCGAACCGGCGCACATGCGCCACCCCCGTCGTGATGATTGAAGATGAAAGGACGGAGGAAAGGAATAAAGTGAATTAGGAGAGCTAGATGAGTACTTCTTTTGGGTAAATAGGAAAAGAATCATGCCAAAAAGGGAAGAAAGAAAGAAGAGGATAGATGGCGTCAAGGACGGAAAAAAACAAGACTCTGACTTTTGTTATACTGTACGAATCAGTGCGATACCGGCTCATCACTTAGTAGCTATGTAGTACAACAAATGTACATAATAATATATCTACAAGAAACCTACTTGCACCTGGGCCTTGGTTCATTTTTTGCTTTACCTTGTGTTGTGATCCAAAAACTAGAAATTCTTGCTTGAAATGAGCAAGTAGTGATTGAGAGAGAATTACTCGCTTAATTTTCACTGTTTTAGTCCTTTGCTCCACCGGAATAGACCCAAGACTCGACATCGGACAAAAAAAAGGTTGTGTGCAATTTCATTAACATTAACTACCTAGGTATCTTGTGCATTTTACTCATTTCCCTCTTGCTCTTCTCAAGCCCCACCCATCTCATGGGCATTCTAAACTCCATCCGTCTAAGTGTGATATATCCATCCCTTCCCTTCCCGAACTTCAAAAGTATCTCATATTGCTATCGTTATCATCATTACGCCGTACCTCCCACCCAATATGTACAAGTAGTTCCCATAGGATAATTACTACTATCCCATCCCTATGCTCGCTGACTGCAACCCAATATGCACCAGATATCTGCAAAAAGCAAAAGCAGCGCAAGAAATCCTATAAATACAACACCGCAGCTGCCAATCCAGGCTATTCAACCCGCTCGAACCTTGTCGATGCCGGCGTTTCTTTCGGGCCTTCGGCTCTTGAGGAACTAGTCGCAAGAACGATTCTCTCAACTTGCCCAGTACCACCTTCAAATGGCACCGCTGAAGGAGTAGTGGCCAGCACGGCCCTTGGCGTCGTTCGACTGCCTGAGTTCAAAAAACCCTTATCGTCGTAAGTCTTAGGGAGGGTTTGCCACCCAGATGCCACGGTTCTGGTAGTGGGAAACCCGCGATGATCCCAGCCTGTTATCTCAAATTCATTTGCGCAACAACCATCTTCTCCATCCTCGCCGCCTTCTTTAGCCAATGCTGTTGAGATAACAGGCTGGGATGATCGCGGGTTTCCCACTACCAGAACCGTGGCATCTGGGTGGCAAACCCTCCCTAAGAGTTACGACGATAAGGGTTTTTTGATTTCAGGCAGTCGAACGACGCCAAGGGCCGTGCTGGCCACTACTCCTTCAGCGGTGCCATTTGAAGGTGGTACTGGGCAAGTTGAGAAAATGGTTCTTGCGACTAGTTCCTCAAGAGCCGAAGGCCCGAAAGAAACGCCGGCATGGACAAGACGCGGTTTGATCGCTGGATTGGCAGCTGCGGTGTTGTATTTATAGGATTTCTTGCGCTGCTTTTGCTTTTTGCAGATATCTGGTGCATATTGGGTTGCATAGCGAGCATGGGATGGGATAGTAGTAATTATCCTATGGGAACTACTTGTACATATTGGGTGGGAGGTACGGCGTAATGATGATAACGATAGCAATATGAGATACTTTTGAAGTTCGGGAAGGGAAGGATGGATATATCACTAGACGGATGGAGTTTAGAATGCCCATGAGATAGATAGGGCTTGAGAAGACGAAGAGGAAATGAGTAAAATGCACAAGATACCTAGGTAGTTAATGTTAATGAAATTGCACACAACCTTTTTTTTGTCCGATGTCGAGTCTTTGGGTCTATTCCGGTGGAGCAAAGGACTAAAACAGTGAAAATTAAGCGAGTAATTCTCTCTCAATCACTACTTGCTCATTTCAAGCAAGAATTTCTAGTTTTTGGATCACAACACAAGGTAAAGCAAAAAATGAACCAAGGCCCAGGTGCAAGTAGGTTTCTTGTAGATATATTATTATGTACATTTGTTGTACTACATAGCTACTAAGTGATGAGCCGGTATCGCACTGATTCGTACAGTATAACAAAAGTCAGAGTCTTGTTTTTTTCCGTCCTTGACGCCATCTATCCTCTTCTTTCTTTCTTCCCTTTTTGGCATGATTCTTTTCCTATTTACCCAAAAGAAGTACTCATCTAGCTCTCCTAATTCACTTTATTCCTTTCCTCCGTCCTTTCATCTTCAATCATCACGACGGGGGTGGCGCATGTGCGCCGGTTCGGGCAAAAACCTCAACCACTTCTCACCCGTCGCAAACTCATCCAAACCCGTCAACCCCTCTTTCTGAAGTCCCGTCACCACCTCTCTCGCAGTCCTCACACAATCATGTAATCCTACGCCCTTATAACTATTCCCCGCCACCCTTAACCTCCCCCGAAAGCCCCTCTTCAACTCCCCATGCGCCTCATTCATATACGCATCATGTCCAACTTTATACTGCGGAATACACTCCTTATGTAAATTCACATCCCAAGCCTCCGGCTCATCCGTGATATTCATATGCCGTTTCAACACCGCTTTAGCCATTTCAATTCCTTCTTTGGTGTCAGGATAAGAGGGGAGATCATCCCACCAGTGACCGCCGAGCATGACGGTTACTTTTGTGCCTGGGGCGGTGTCTTGTTGATATAGGAGGGCGGAGGAGTCGAAGACCACGCCGAGAGCGAATTCGGGGTTTTGTTCGTAGGGGATTGAGCGCGGGATGAGGTAGCCGAAGCCTTGTTCCGGGAGGACGTGTGGGTCGCGGTAGTAGAGGTTTACGACCATGACGGTGACAGAATGTTGTGGGGCGAGATGGGGGAGTGTACTGGGTGCGAGGATAGACAGGTTACGGGCGGAAAGAGTGGATATCACGGTGTCGTATGTGATGGGGGGATGGTTCCCTTCGGTGGAGATCTAAGAAACGTGTATATTAGTGAGTTGTATTGTTGAAGAAATGATAGAGTTGCTTACCGCCACCCCATCTCGCTTGGTATCATATTCGACGCCCTTGAGCTTCTTGTTTGTCTTGAACATAATATTGGGATTTGCTCGTAATTTCTGCTCGAGTGCAGACGAGAGAGTACCGACTCCACCTTTGAAAGTATAGACTCTGGCATCGTCCAGCATCTCTCCTACAGCAGTCTGACGTCCAAAAAACTGATGCTTCAGATCATAATCTCTATTCGTCATCCAGATTGCCTTCTGAGAAGCATCTGCAGCCAATTGGCCAATCAAACTTCCATCTTCTGCATCTTGCCACCAGTACCATGGGAGCAGTGACCTAGCACTCAGTTGGTAGATATCACCAGCATAGATACCATGTAATACAGCAGAAACGACGTTGTCTGCTATATGCTGACTACCAGTCATTCTTTCCAAGAATTCGCCTATGGATTGATCGTGTACTCCTTCTGGACGAGGACTTGGTGCGCGCAAATGCAACAGTCCCGGAAAGAGCCCCGTGAATACTGGCTCTGTCATAAGGCTCCAAGCAACAGAGAATGGATCCTGGCCTGGTCCTGGCATGCGAACAAGGTGATCAGGGTAATATATGAAGCGATTGTGGGCTTCGGAGGAGCTATTCTTAGGTGTGATGAGAACCTCGTCAACAATGTCTAACTCTGTGATCTATGACAGCTATTAGAAAGTATCTCAAAATATCATCAAATCCTTACCAATTCTTCAGTAACTAATCCTGAGGTTGTACCAGTTCGCAATGTTCGCGGACCACTTTCAAAGATTACCGAACCACCTTCAACCTCAACCTCCTTGCTGTTCAACCATCCTCCACACCGACTGCTGCCTTCGTATATCGTGATTTTGGCATTTGGTTTCTCTCGCGCTAGATAATGTGCACTGGCGAGTCCAGTAATTCCCCCACCCAAGACCGCGAATTTCTCCTGCTTCTGACCGTTGACTGCCGCAGTCGCAGACTCGCTGTAGCAGCGTGCATTCTGCTTTGTTGAATATTTCTCGCCATTGGTTCTGTTGAGTACCTTGTAGGCGCCTGTTCTTGTGACAGAACTTCTTTGCGGACCTCGGGTGGTCGAATACTGGCGTGGTAGATTTCGTGGTATGTATCGCGTGGTTTGGCTGGAGCTATGCTGCCATCGCATAGCTTGACATCGAGGCGTGATGAGGCTTTGTCTGAGAAGGCCGGCTACCGCATGTTCGGAAGTTGGGTAAGACATGAGAGATCCGAGAGGGCCGAACGGGCTATTTTGTGCCAGAGTGTCGCGAATTGGTAGAAATTGCCATCTTGGGGAATATTTGTACCTCTTCGACGTCTCTCGTCATTCAGCTCGATTAGTACTAGCGTGGGGAATGAAGTGGAATGAAATTCGAATAGCTAATTCGAACAGCTACAATAAAATAAATGCGTATGATACTTGTATCACATCAATGAACTTTTTCATTAGTAATTACTCGTCAAAGAAATCAATGGACAAACTACAGGCCTAAGTACAAAGCACGATTAATAAACCCACAGATCACATTGGAATACTTTGATTTACAATTTCTTCTTGCTGTACAATTCCTCTCTCTAGATTATTATTACACTCGGCTTCCAAACCTCAATGAAAGGCCCGAGGTGTTGCAATGATGATTTCCCCAGCGCCATGTGACCCATAGCCAGCTAGGCCATTGTGTTTGGGTTTTATTGGTATAGAGACTTCCTGATCTCTTGATTCCTTTCCATCCTTCTTGTTCACCCAATCAAATAGCCACCTCAGTCGAGCTCGTCTCAAGGACGGGCGCTGCATTTGGATCAGGCTTAATCAACTCCTCCTCCGCATTCTCATCCGCTACAAATTTTCTCTCGCTTACGTGCTGTTTTGCCCCCTCTGCGGTCCACACCTTGTCCTCATACTGCCTCTGTTGACCTTCTTCGTGCTTGTAGGGACACGATGGTCTTGTGCATGGATTGAACATACACATGGTTGTGGTATGCGTAAAAGGGCAACCTGGCCTTGTACAGTTGGCTCCATTACGACAAAGTGGTTTCGGTTTCGCAGCGTGACGGAACGGACAGTCGACTTTGGTGCAATTTGCGCCGAATCTACAATCTGTGTCGGCTTGGTGTGCAAGTTTCTTAGCTGGCGACGGATGGCGACCCACGCACTTGGTGTTTTTGCAAGCAGCTCCAAAGGAACACACGTCTTCAAGATCAATTGTCATACCAGGTGGGGCGGCTGGTGACTGATGTGCGTATGGACATTCCGGTTTCGTGCACCTTAGATTGAAGGTACAGACAGTAGTCGACGGATCTGAGCTCTCCTGAGACATCTCAACATCCATGGACGACGACGGTACTTCTTCTTGTGAAGGTTGCGGCTTATTCTTGAATTGGTTATTTGGCGCAAACTTGTTGAAGTTATTATGCTGTGGCCGCTGAGGATTTGGCTGAACACGGTCAAATAAAGATCTTCCACCTTGTTGTTGTTGTTGTTGGAAGCCATTTCCGGCCATATGTCCACCCCTTCCACCGCCAAATCCCATGCCGTTGTGCTGTTGTTGAGGTTGTGTATTAAGCATCTGCGCCATAAGTCTAGATTGTTGCTCAAGCATCGCGTAAAGCTCTACTTGTTGTTGTGGAGTCATGTTCATTACACTGGAAGCCGTGTTTCCGGCCATAGGCATACCACCAAATCCATTATTTGGTCGCACATTTGGTGGGCGCGCTGCACCTCGACCCATCATCTGCTGTCGGGGTCCAGTAGGTGCTCCCCTAGAATGTGTGTTGATACGCTCATTTCCACTCTGTGGTCGCACACGATGGAGAACTGAATCGTTCGTTCTGTCCATGGCTTTTGATAAATGTCCAAGCATCCGTTTATCTCTTGGGCGGTTGCCACCAGGACCATTTCGCATCGATTTGGGTCCAGTTGGGCTGGAATGAAGTCAGCAAGTGGTTATAACGAAGAAGCAAGGCTACTTACACGTTCAAATCTCCCGAGTCGGAGACATCGCCCATTTCCGCATCTTTTCCAGCGTCGCCTACTGCAGGAAATGTATTTCCGTCTTGCTGGGCGCTGCTTAAACTGTTGACTTGTTGGAACAGCCATTGTGAGAAGTCTTTCGCGCCTGGATCGTCATCTCCAAGACTGAGGAGATCGCCTGATAACTCTGCAGCAATCTCCTCCTGAGTTTTCCCATTCACAAGCATGAGGATAATATATTCCGCAAGCTCTGAATCATCGGCGCCTGTGCTCCATCCTACTTCAACGAGCTTTGGCTGGATAGCAGCGCCCAAAGCCTGAGCTAAGGGTGAGCCAAGGGCGACTTCGACAGACATACTGGCGCCTGTGGTGTGTTGAGCGAGGTGTGAAGAAGAGAAGGAGGTTTTGCGAATTTTGTGACGGCTCTTGGATGCGCGACGTGGAGCGCTTTTGATAGATAACTGGTTCTTCGAATCGTATAAAGGGCGAGAGAGAAAAAGTTGTCCTAGCGGAGATCTTCCTTGCAAAGAGAGCGCGCTCGACTCTTGCGCAGAGAGCGTTTGGGTCTTGGTAAATAAAGAGAGCGAGGGGATGTAACCTTAGAACTCGAGTTGGAGGCTGAAGCGCAAGATAGTGTTTGGTAAAAGAAAGAGCGATGGATTGCAGGAACGCAGATCTTGTAATTTCAAGTTGTATTTGCCCTGCGCCGGACGTTTTTGGTTGTTTGGTCTGGCGGTGGTTGTACGGAATGGAGTTGAATTGTACTTGTTGCAGTGCCTGTCCTGTGATTTCATCTCTCTTGCGCATTATACAGCCTCAGGCTCGCTCCGGCACTTTCTGGACGCCACTTTTCTTCGACCAATGATGACTCATGCACAAGCTTAAACGGCTAAACGGTCTGGGGAGGGCGCTACATGTTTACATAAGCACACCCACCCTCGAGTTGTGCTCTTCACATTTTCGATTCCACTTATCACGAAAGAATGAGCAAACCCGTCCCCATCCAGTACTCTTCGGATTGCTTTCAGGATAACAACAATAAATTATATCATGTTCCAAAATCTCTGCTATCTACTTGCCTAGTCGACTCTGGTCTCATGTGAATTTCATGCGATTCCTCTCAAGTCAATTCCACAACATTGCCAGCTTACCGTTGTGTATCGGTCTCGTTGAACATTACAGATTTGTACTTCTGTGGTCGGGTCACATGTATGCTTTCTACGTTCTTGTGGTGTGTGGTCTTACAAGCTCCTTGGTCTCAAAATCGAGAAAGTAGACTGACAGTCGCTAATATTGGACGTACCACAGATCACTATCTCCTCATTATCTCCAAACGAAATCTTGAGGCCCAATCATCTACCAGAAATTCCCAGCCAATCAGACGAATTAAGCCATTGTCAATGTCGGAAAATTGATAATAACTCTTCTTCTCGATAGCCTCCCCGTCACGTGTTGCCTAAGCTTCAGCACAAGTACCTCCTCAAGTTGTGTGTATCTCGTTAAACGTCACACTAAACACTTGCACCATCTTGAAAACTCCAGTCACTAAGGTCGGGGATGAAATTTGAACGCGCCCCATTGGCAGCTGGCACAGATCTTAAGTCACTCGATTTCACCAGTATCTCGATATCAACAGCACTAGAGCCCTCCATTTCTGGTTGAGTTACCCAACCTACCCTCAAAATTGGTCGGAGCTTCTCGGAAAATTTTCCTGGTCGAAACATTACCAGATCTAGAACTGTGGAAAAGGAGATCTCTACGCCATTGCTAGCTTCGTACACTTGATCAAGACCTGCTTGCTGCACATGCACAGGAAGACCTCCCAATAGCCTAACTCAAAGCTATCCCGTCGGAAACTACATATTGGGGACATCAGATGGGTGATACATGAATCACTCAGCTGCTCAAGAACGATATCAAAAGCTCGCTGTTTCTCCTCTGCTGTTTCATTTTCTTTCCATTTTCCTCGTGTTCTTGGAAGCCAGCACACACCTAATTTCTTTCTCATCAACCTAAACTATACGCTATGCTATCTTTTCTGTATCTACTCCTTCTACTCTCTGCAGAGTGCATGGCCGTGTGGCCTGCACCACAAAATTTTGAGAATGGGCACTCGGTGCTTTGGATATCGCAAGATTTTGATGTTTCCTACACGAGCGGGAGCGTATGCAACAATGTCCCATTCTCATTGAGTGAAACTGAGCATGAATTCATTCTACAGGCAGCAGTAAAGCCAGATATCACAAGTACATCAATTGTTCAAGCAGCACTCTCACGAGCAAAGGTTGTACTGTTTGAGAAGAACATCGTGCCTTGGAAATTGGTCGCTCGCAATAAACTTGTCGACTTCGAGCCGTCCAAGGATCAATCAAAAACATACATCAGGAAGTTAGACATTGTTCAAACAAAAGCAGAGAATTCTAGCATCTCCCGGTTAGTAGCAGGCCAAGTGGACGAATCGTACAACCTCACAATATCTACGGACGGAAAGGCGAAGATCACGGCGACATCTTCAATTGGCATCTTACACGCACTCGAGACATTTGTTCAACTCTTCTTTCAGCACTCATCAGGAGGCACCTATACAAACCTTGCGCCTGTCGCTATTGTTGATGCACCCAAATTCCCACACCGAGGTTTGAATCTGGATGTATCCAGGAACTGGTACGCGGATTTCGTTTTCACTCTCAATATCGGTTGCTACGATGCATCGAAGTTGCTGGGCACTTCACAGATGAGCTAAACTACTTGTTTTAGGTATCCGGTAGATAACATCCAGAGAACGATTGATGCTTTATCCTGGAATAAATTCAACAGACTTCATAGTAAGTAAATGAAAAAAACCAGGTTTAAAGTTCCGCTCTGCATGACCCCAGATCATTGAGAAATTTGCGTTTCTCGAACAAGCGAGCAAAGCTAACTATTGATTCTTTTCAGTTCACATGACTGATTCACAGTCCTGGCCTCTGGACATTCCGGCGATACCAGAGCTTGCGAGAGAGGGTGCTTACCAAGAAGGCTTGTCATATAGTCCTTCGGATTTTGAGAAAATACAAAGATACGGAGTTGAGCGAGGGGTGCAAGTATACATTGAGTGTGACATGCCCGGACACACTACCGCGATAGCTCTTTCGCATCCGGAATTGATTACGGCAGCAAATGCAAAGCCATGTAAGTGAAGATTTTGTCTGCTATTTGCTGCGGGGTCACGAGTGAACAAGACCTGATACATCAAAGGGACGACATATTGTTTAGAACCGCCTTGTGGTTCTCTGAAGCTCAACTCGACTGCTGTCTACAAGTTCTTGAATACTCTGTTCGATGACGTTCTACCTCGAATCAAGCCATACTCTTCTTAGTAAGTGTTGTGTAGTCGGTTGAGATTCCCCATCCGCATTTTTTCAAGTTTGGAGGAGAACTCGAGGACTGATAAGTTACAAATCCTGCGATAGCTTTCATACTGGTGGCGATGAGGTCAACCTCAACTCTTATCTCCTCGAAGAAAAGGTGAAAAGCAACGACTTCAATGTCATCAAACCGCTCATGCAAAAGCTCGTCGACAGGAACCATGCGCAGATCAGGAAATATGGACTCGCACCTGTGGTTTGGGAAGAGATGGCTCTAAATTGGAATTTGACTCTTGGGGAAGATGTTGTTGTGCAAACCTGGCTAAGCGTATGTCCCACCTCGAAATACTCAGCCCAGATTTGCTTCCTCTTCGGCTGTGCCAATTAATAGTATCGCAATGATGTATTTTGTGAACTGTTGACCGTTTGACAATGAACTAATACCTCGATAAACTAGTCCGCTTCAGCCGCCCAAGTCACTGCCAAAGGTCACAAAGCGCTTGTGGGTTCTTATGATTTCTGGGTATGCCATCCCATATTCCCACGTATGTTCACCTACTAACTCAAATCCCAACCATCAGTATCTCGACTGCGGAGCGGGCCAATGGCTGAACATTCAAGAAGGCGCATCGTTCAGACAATACTACCCATTCAACGACTACTGCTCTCCCGTCAAGAACTGGCGTCTTGCTTATTCATTTGACCCTCTCGCTGGAATTCCCAAATCCGAAGCACACCTGATACTGGGAGGCGAGTGTCACATCTGGAGTGAGCAAACGGACCCAGTCAATCTTGATGATATGGTCTGGCCGAGAGCTAGTAAGTTTGAAATATTTCACATATTCCAAACAAGTAAATAAATCTACGGAAGACCTGCTAATTAATGAATGATTCTAGGTGCCGTAGGAGAAGTTCTATGGTCAGGACGACAAGACAGCA
The DNA here is from genome assembly GCA_037074945.1 of Tetracladium marchalianum. NCBI lineage: Eukaryota > Fungi > Ascomycota > Leotiomycetes > Helotiales > Tetracladium > Tetracladium marchalianum. Next base: position 12,062 of record JBAMDN010000108.1, read on the forward strand.
GTGGCCAAAATCGAAGTCAAATCGACGCTGCTCCACGTCTAGCAGAAATGCGCGAGCGCATGGTTGCGCGAGGGATTCGAGCAGGCCCGGTGCAGATGGTCCACTGTACGCAGAATGATGCGTACGAGTGTTCTCTCTGAAGAATCTCTTCGTCCTTGAAGCAGTTGGTGTCACTTCTTTCTTTCTTGGGGAGGGAAGCAAATGTTTGCAGTATGAGGTGTTTTGAAGTGGATGTTTCTGTTGGAAGCGAAGGAAAGCTCCGTATGGTCGGTCGGCACTTTTAATTTAAGTACTGACCCCCAGGTACAGTGGTACTGTATCTTGGTCCCTGAGACTTGAGAAGACCTGATGAATTTAACTCGATTCAATTCATTTCCATCACCAATTCCTCAAACGATCGGACCATTATATCATCCGCCTCCATCAACTCCGTCTCCGTCATCCGTCATTTGTTTATTGTCATTGTAGGTCGACCCCACGTCAACCATGTGAAAGCTCGGTACGAATTTAGTCGTGTTGGAATTGTTTCTCGCGTCCGCCAGTTTCGTGTCTTGATTTTGAGGGGAACCTGGTCTGTCGATCCTTGGCGGTGGACGTCTCATTGGTTGTGTTGTGCCTCTTCCCTGCTTCGGTTCCCCAGATGTAGAGGTATTTGCCGATGTGACGGTGTTCTTGTTTGGTATTTGAAATTTGGAATATACTATGTTTGGACGTGGCGGGATTGAAAGATAGAAATATTGAAGTTTTGGTGTTGAGAGGCAGCTGGATTCAATCCACATCTGGGCATTGATGCTTTGCTCCAGCGGTTGAGTTTGTGAAATGTACATGTACAGTACGCACATTCACATCGATTACCCCTGCGTTTAGAGATCCATCGAATTCCACAACGACCTCACCCTCGCTTGGGGCACCTTAGACCTCTCCTAAAACATACCAACAAAATACAAAGATCCAGTATTTTTACGCGGGTTTTTCGTGTGGTCGAAATACTGAAACGGGACTAAGGTGCAACCATGACACCCGCCTGCCTCTCCCCCCATCGCCGGCGGAACAGACGGTTCAATGCCACGAATTCAATCCAGGTTGGGTCAAGCACCAAAACAATTCAAGCACGTTCCATGGTCCCTGCTTTTTCGAATGAGGATTTGGGAGGAGAGCAGATGTCGGAGCTTGTAACTTGCGACATGGCTCAACTTTGTCCCGATTTTTGATGGGGAGAGATTCGAATACAAGTAGTTGGGATTGGACCTTCACATCTACACCTACACCTACTTCGGCTTTGTGTGGATCATTTTTAACGACGATTTTATCTACCTACTTTGTCAATCTACATTTTAAAAAGAGCTTTGTTGATGGTATCTTCTGTCGTTGATTCTTGACCGACTTTGCAGCACCACCTACTTTGCCACTCTCAACTCATCACCTCAAGTTTCGGGCTCATTCTCAGGAAAGTCACAACAAACACAAACGAATCAGAGAAACGTGATCATGATCACCGACCTTCTCGCCCTTTCACCTAAATTCCTTATTGCGAGTGTGGTGGGGGTAGTGTTGTTTGTGCTGGGCTTGAGATGGTTGAATGATGAGGTTAAGATTCGACAGTTGGGTGGACATGCGAGGAGGGTGAAGACTTGGTTGCCTTATGGTATGTTCTTCTACTATTTTGACCCCTTTTTCGATTAAGGTTGTGATTGTGAATGGGCTGGATGTGTGTGTTGATGTTGATATGTGTGGTTCGTCGGTTGGGGTTGTGTGAAGGAAGAAGGGGCGTGGAACAGACGAGTTACAAGATGATGGAATGTTTGATTGATTGATGACATGAGATGATGTTAACTTCATAAATATAGATTTGGATTTCATCTATCAAGCTGTTCAGGGGACGCGCACGCATAAGAATCTGGAAACATGGACTTCGTGGTTGAGCTCGAGGGGGGGGATTAATTATACCATGGTATGACGACCTACCTACGTTGCATTCGATGTGACTTCTTACTCTGCTTTTGTGCTGTGGACACTGGCTAATACATTGTTCGGTTCTTGTAGGAGGCGAAGCCAGTTGGACGAAGGTCAGCCTTTCCATGCATGTATTATGAGTTTCAAACTGTGAACTGACGAGTGTTTAGAATCATCTTTACTGCCGATCCAGAAAATATCAAGGCTATCCTTGCTACACAGGTTCGTGTTCTCGTCTCATACACACCATCATTCATCCATCATTAGAAATTCTGACTGATGATGCTCTCTCTCTGTAGTTCACCGACTACGGCAAAGGCGAACCATTCCGTGAAGAATGGCATGACTTCTTAGGTGATTCCATCTTCACCACTGATCTTGACATGTGGCATGCATCTCGCCAGCTCATCCGTCCTCAATTCATCAAGGATCGAGTCAGCGATCTGGGTATCTTCGAGGAACACGTACAGATTCTGTTGAGTGAGATTGACAAGGCCGGAAGGGCTTCACTGAATGGAGAGCTGGACGTGAGTGATCTGTTCTTCAGGTATACTCTGGATGCCGCAACACATTTCCTGCTGGGTAGAAGTGTCGGAAGTTTGGAGAATCCAGGACAAAATTTCGCAGATGCTTTTGGCGAGGTGCAACGAGTGCAAAATATGATTGCGCGATCCGGGTGAGTACTTATCTTGACCTTTCTTTCCTTGCTTGGTCTTGTGATATTGAAGCTAATGGTTGCATCTCAGTCCCTTAAACCCTCTGGTCCCAAGGAAGACATTCTTCGCCGGCATTAAAGTGATCAACGAGTTCGTTACACCCTACATCGACGATGCTCTTCGCCTGTCCCCAGCCGAAATCGAGAACAAAAACAAATCCGAAGGGACATACACACTTCTACATGCCCTTGCGGCTTTTTCGAGAGACAGGAAGATGCTCCGTGATCAACTCGTCGCAGTCTTACTCGCTGGCCGTGACACCACCGCTTCGACACTTTCCTGGGTGTTCTATGAGCTTGCACGACACCCTGAGGTAGTAAAGAGACTACGAGAGGAGATTATCGATCAAGTTGGTTTGGATGAGGCGCCGACGTATGCGAATCTGAAGAATATGAAGTACCTACAAAATGTCATGAATGAAACTTTGAGAGTGTACCCATCAGGTAGGCAGAGAACTCTTACACACCACATCGCCGGCTAACATATGTAATTTTAGTTCCATTCAACGTGCGACTATCGCTCAAAGATACCACTCTTCCTCGAGGAGGTGGACCGGATGGTCTCGATCCTGTTGGCATTCTGAAGGATACGCCTATTGCTTATTCGACGTTGCTATTGCAGCGAAGAGCAGATCTTACGCCTGAGCCTGATAGGTTTTGGCCAGAGAGGTGGGAGTCATGGCAGCCGAAGGCCTGGCAGTATATTCCTTTTAATGCTGGAGCTCGTTTGTGTGTTGGTAAGTCTCTAGTGTTTTTTGGGCCTCTTGTCCACTTTGTTCATTCAAGTCCCTCGACCATGTTTTTCATGCACATCCTCCCAATTCCTCATGCACATCCGCATTTGGAGAAGTAACTCTCCATCCCGATCTCATGTTTCCTCTCAAGCTCCATTCGAGACCAAGCTGACACTCTCGACACCTAGGACAACAATTTGCATTGACCGAGATGGGTTACACGATCGTGAGAATGCTGCAGAGGTTTGAAAAAGTTGAGAATTTCATGTATGCTGTGGATGGTGGAAATCCATGTCTGAAAGCCGAGATTGTTCTACAACCGGGTGATGGAGTGAGGGTTGGGTTTGTGGAGGCGCAACGTAAGTATTAGCAATAGGAAGTCGTTAATTGACTCGAGTGTATATGGAAGTTTCCCGTTGATGGGCGCGCAGGTTGATGTCAATGCAGCATTGCCAGATTGTAGATTAGTGCGATGCTCTAGGATCGATCAACAATTGATCTTCCAACTGTACAAGGATGATGGGCAATGTCAGTAAAGGGCGTGGTCGTAAGCGATATCGCAGGGGTCAAGTAGGTCAATGTGGTCAATCGTTGTGAGGATGGAGATGGATGAGAAATATAAATCCTTCGATACTTCACGCAGTAGCAGGTCGTAACTCGTCGGAGTTCGCAGAGGGAAGACCGAGAACGGAGACGGAGTTGATTATGTAGGATTTACGTAACAATACACACAATCTGATTGGACGAGACGCTTATCTTCGGATAGCTCCCATTCTCGCTTGGGCACATCTGAGAGTGTTTGTCGACGAAGGGCAGCCGGGAGCAGCTATTACCCTATAGTTACCTCCTCTGACCAAACAACAACAACATCTCAACCATCGACAACCGCACCTGCCGTGATCAGATGGCCATCACTCCCCTCGCCTCCGCCATCATCAGGCTGCCACAATGCTCGTTGCCCCGTGTGCTCCGTCATTCTCGTTGCATCCTCCGTACAAGTACCGCCAAACCTTCGTTTTCCACCTCGTCGCTTCGCCTGGGTGCAACCGCCGCTGCAATTCGTGAGTTCAAGTTCTACGCTCCAAACCAAACCCCATTTAGTTTCTACGTTTCTTTATATAGCCCTCTCCAAAAGAGGCCTTCGCCTCCTCTCTAGTTGGCAATCCGTCAGTTTGATAAGCTTTTTCGTCGCACTCAAACTCGCACTACATTGGCGTGTTCTCGCCGTTCGGTGCTCGAGTCATCTGGAGACCACTTGAGCTGTAGGAATCCCGCATCTCACCTCAAACATACCTCCCAGTATAAGAGTGGGAGACAAACACTCCTCCGCCAATCTCTCGACTTCAATTCGATATCAATCGATATCAAGTCCTCTTCCTTTTTCTTTGTTTGCCCTGTCACCTTTTACTAGTTCTATCTCTTTCCTCCCTCCATACCATACAACTGCCAGCGCCAAGATCCTAATCCAATATGGCGCCAACAGCAATTGATATCCAGGGCATCTCCGACACAGAGGGAATTGCTATTCCAGATCCAGTTGTCACTGTGAATGCTATTTCAGCACGACGAGCAAAGGCTAGGAAGTTTGTTGCTGGTGTTGCGGCGACTACGACCAGTGACTATTTTAAAAGCCCGGTACGTTCTACCTCCTCACCCCTTCAAAAATCTCAACGGCTCACACGTGCAGTAGGCATCTTTCAGCAAGCCAAAGGCTAAGAGATGGGACTGTGAGTTGGTACTTATTCCTGCTAGAGCTGGAAATATTAACGACCACTATAGACAAGTTGACTCTTGAGAGCCGTACACGCCAACCTTCTAGTCTGAAGGCGGCAGCTCAGTACTTGAAAAAGCCAGGATTGATCTCATTGGGAGGAGGTCTGCCTTGTCCTGAGTACTTTCCAATTGAGGAGATCTCTTTCAAGGCTCCAACTCCTCCACACTTCTCCGAGCAAGCGACACGAGAGAGAGGGTCCACGCTCAAGTCCGGGAAGTATGATGCTTCTGAAGGAGGTGGTGTTTATGACCTTTCCATTGCACTGGTATGTAGAGTTAGGGACTTGATCTTCATCCATGTTTGAGCTTTGGTGGAAGAAACTGACTGAATGTCTGCATAGAATTATGGACTAGGTTCAGGCAGTGCTCAGATGATCAGATTTGTAACAGAACATACCGAAATTGTCTGTAGACCACCTTATGCCGACTGGGGATGTGCACTCAGTGTAGGCAGCACGAGCGCTCTCGAACAAGCTTTCCGCATGTTCTGTGAACGAGGAGACTTTGTCTTGTCCGAAGAGTACACTTTCGCATCAGCCGTTGAAACCGCTGCCCCATTGGGCATCAAATTCTTAGGCGTCGAGGTCGACGACCAAGGACTTCTTCCAGAAAGTCTCGATGAAATATTAAGCAACTGGAATGCAAAAGCAAGAGGAGGAAAGAAACCATCCGTGCTTTACACGGTGCCATCAGGACAGAACCCAACAGGAGCAACACAAGGACTTGAACGACGAAAGCAAATCTATGAGATTTCGCAAAAGCACGATCTTTACATCATTGAGGATGAGCCTTACTACTTTTTGCAAATGCAACCATACACAGGGACTGGTGCACCGGATGTACCTCCACCAAAGAATAATGAAGAATTTTTGGACGCTTTGATTGCGCCGTATGTCAGTCTTGATGTCGACGGTCGTGTCATGAGGCTGGACTCTTTTTCGAAGGTTGTCGCACCGGGTACTCGAGTGGGATGGATCACGTAAGTACTGTACTTGAACTCCCCGAAAGTGATTGGCGGGGGTTGTTATGTTGATGCTCTTGACATCTCGAGAACAAACATCATCCCTCCTCACCTACCCTTAGAGAGAATTGCATCTAACAGCCTTTCTATAGTGCTTCAGATCAGATCGTCGAAAGATTCATCCGCCACAACGAATGCAGCAATCAAAACCCAAGTGGTATCTCACAGATTATCCTGCACAAACTTCTAGACGAGAGCTGGGGCCATGATGGATATTTCAAGTGGTTGATAAACCTTCGTCTTGAGTATACCCGACGCCGAGATGTCATTCTAGCTGCGTGCGAGGAATTCTTACCACGAGAAGTTGTCAGCTGGAACCCTCCCATGGCAGGCATGTTTGTGAGTGCCGACCTATTTATCCCCTTTTACTCCAACTGACAATGAATAGCTGTGGTTCCAAGTAGATTGGAAACAACACCCACATCATGGTACTAAATCTCTTCTCGAGATCGAAGAAGAGATTTTCTTAGCTGCCGTTGAACAAGGCGTCTTGGTCGGCCGAGGTAGCTGGTTCACGGCGGAGAGAGAGAATTTTGTACAAAAGGATATGTTCTTCCGTGCGACGTTTGCGGCTGCGTCTGAGGAAAAGATCACGGAAGCGATTGAAAGGTTCAGCATTGCCGTGAAAGAGAGCTTTGAGTTGGTGTAGGTGCGAGGGAGAGATAGAATGGACATAAACTAGAGCAGGAAAGAGAATATTAGACTCGTGAATGGTATGGTGTGGTACAGATTTGCCATGCCTGATTAGTAACCAAGTTGTGTAAGGTTCATGATAGCTCGTTCCTTCAGATATCCGGAGCTTTTCGTCCATGTGCAACAGAATGAGGATCGAGTGTCTGGAGTATTCGGAGCAAAGCATGTTATGCCATGCTGTGAATCCATGATGCCAGTGAAGGATAGTGGCACAGTCATTGTGCCTCACGGTTCTGGTGCGGCATCAAGACGTTTGGCGGGATTGGCAGTGATCTCCTCGGGCAAGGCTATCTACCTAGGCAAGGTAGGTAGATACTTTATCTAGTTATCTCTTTGTAACACAAACAACGAGTACAATGTCGTTGGTATTGGTTGCACACACGCATATACTGTACTGTTACTTTCCATAAGGGTTTTGCCATGCGGCGGTCATGATACAATCGAGATACCAAGCACTGCTTCTGCATCAAAGCAATACATATTTCCTACGAGCATAGAATACAAGTCCAACTCTTATAATATCATCTTTTAGCAAAAGTAGTAACTTACCTAGATGGGCTAGGACAACCGTCGCGTACAGCGCACCTCCAGAACCCTTTCGCAACCGCCACGCCACAACCACCATCGACAAACGACAAACGGCGGGCTTGCATCGATTCTCTACTGAACGCGCGCAAGAAGCAGAAGCAAGGTACCGATTCCTGTGCTTGTGCGACCGGACTTTTCTCAGGCGGCGGAGCACCGCATACGAGTATCGCTCATGACTTGCTGGAGGCGGCTCGATAGCATAGGAGACGATTCCTTGACCTGCCTAAAGAGGGAGGTGCACAAGCTTCCTTTTATGCAGAGATGGTGAAGAGGCTATTGGACTTGGCTACCTACCCATCCATCCATGCATGATTGACTGATTGATTCGAACGAGGGAGAGAAGAGGAAGGAAGTGGAAGAGGACGAGAGATGGTTTGTGGGGTGGTAGGATGTGGATGGTGGGATGGAGGGGTTTGGAGATGTCAGGCAACTACGATTTTACAACCACTCAACACCTCACTGCCCCGTGGAGTTTAACTTACTTTTACGAGCTGGTGCTGTTCTCCCTATTGTAAGGACTGTACGGAGTAAGTCGTTCGATTGGGCCTCGATCACTCAATGGTCACAATCCTGCACATCCCAATCTCAACATCAACAACCGAGCAAGCACATCACTCGCTCCCAAGCTCGACAATCTAACGGCCCATCCCCATCCCCATCCCCATCTCCATCTCCATTTCAACCTGCCTCATTGGAACCTTGGACCTTCCTCCATCTCGGCACCTCAGGGGCACAGCATGAACAAGCTCCTCCTCCCCCATCTCGCGTGCCCCTTGCACGCCTCAACACTGCTGTAGGATCACCAAAAGTGGGGGAGCTTGAACGCCCAAAAAGCCAAAAGTCCAGCCTCCTCCAAGAAAATCCAAGAACGACTCTGGACCACATATCAAGCCATTCTTCTGTGCGTGATCGTACTTTGTACCTGAAAGAAGTGCTTTACAAAGTCGTGACGATATGATTGCACAATGCCCAGACAGGTACGATTTGCTCTGGACTGCGAGGCTAGTATCAATACAGTAGGTGGCCGCCGGTTGTTTGGTTGTTGAGGTTGTGACCTTTGAGACTTGAGTCTGGTCTGGAGATCTGCTGCAGGGCTCGTCTTTGTCTGACTTTCATGGTATTTCCTTCCCTCCTTCGCCTTCTTCTCTCGTGGGTAATAGTGGGCTTAGGTATCGGGCATAAGTTTTACAATGCCGAGGACCTTATCGAGTCCATTGACACCTGCTTGATTCTCCATACTTTGCGGTACTGTTAGTAGGTCTGTAGCGGACATCGCGAAGAAGGATTCGCTATCATGAGATCAGCGTAATGCCTGTTTCTTGGCCGACTGGTGGTATTAGTCTTCATGAGGCAGCTGTTGAACAGCAATTACAAGGACTGGGGGAAGAGCAATTTATAAATTGCTGATGCATTGCTTGGTACTGTACAGTCCGGAGTATGGTGGTGGTCCTTGCATGTATGTTCATGTCCATGTCCATGTGGTCTGTTGATAAACATCAGTTTGTTTAGGAAGAAGCGTAACTATATAATAACGTAGATCATCCTTGGGTTTAGGGTTTCTCTTTTTGGCACTGCACCACTTCTGCATTTCTCGTTGTTTGTGTGTTGCTGTCTGTCACCTCTTTGCCAAAGATGCGTTTCACCTCTCTCTCCCAGTCGGTCTTGGTGGCCCAATTGGCTACTTCTGTTCTAGCCCATCCATCGCCTGTGTCTTCTTCTTCTGGATCTACCCTTCAGAAGAGAGCTATCGACATTTCGGCTTTCAAGTAGTAGGTTGATACAATTCTCGTCATCTACCTAATCTCAAATCACAGTGCTAACCTACTTTCCTCCAACAGCAAGCTCGGAGCTGCAAGCGCCAAGTACGTCTCTAACGTCGTGATAGAAGAGCAAGGTCTTCGACCAAGAGCTGCTGCTTCCGCCAACGACATTGCCACCGCTTTGGTCAAATCGGCATTCCCTTCTGCAGAATTCCGCTTGCTCTCGAGCTACGCTTCCAGCAATGGAATCGAGCATGTCGTCTTCAAGCAAACCGCTCACGGAATTGATATCGATACTGCTGATTTCAACGTCAACGTATGCCATTTCCAGCCCAATTGAATACCAGTCAGCTAACAAGTTGTAGGTCAAAGACGGAAAAGTCTTCTCCTACGGAAACTCTTTCTACAGCGGTCCTATCCCAGCTGAAAATCCATTGATCAAGCGAGATGATCAAGTTGACCCCGTCTCTGCTCTCCGCAGTGTTTCCAGCACCCTTGGATTGGGCGTTGAGACGAAGGGAGCCGCTCCTGAGCCAGAAGAGGAAGTCGAGGTTTACAAGATCACCGGTTCAGCTGGTGCCGTTTCCGACCCAAAGGCTAAACTTGTTTACTTCACCGATGGATCTTCTCTCACTCTCTCTTGGAGAGTTGAGACTGATGTTCTCGACAACTGGCTCTTGTCTTACGTTGATGCTAAGTCCCCTGATAACATCCTGGGGCTTGTCGATTACGTTGCTGAGGCTT